>JAANQP010000089.1:0-55982 GCA_011320165.1 Fusarium protoensiforme
AATATATTCTAATAATTTCATCATGCGCCAAACAGTATGCAAGCTAGTCAGCTGTGGTCAGTAAGTAATTGGCAAAATGATCCATCCATCCAATTCCCCACCATCCCCCGATGTCGGGTTTCCCTCCAATTTCCAAAAGTCCTATTTCCTTCCCATCCCGCCCATTGAAGCGCGGCAAAAACGATGATAACGCCATGCCAAGGAGTGCAGAGTAAAAGTGTATGTGAGGTTTCCAAGCCCAATGATATCTTTCCATCCCGTAAAATGCTCATTTCCAACCATGCATGCAAAACCAGTTCAGTAGGTTAGTAAGACAACAGAAAATAAAAAAACGCGTCGAAAAAAAGCTCCCTCCCGTGCCGGTGTGATTTGATCCCCCTCTTCTCTCTCTTCGTCTCGTCTCGTCTCCTCAAGGAACAGGGTTGATGAAGCTTTGTGTATCATGCCTGTCCCACGCAAGATGGGCTTCCGGTCGTGGTCATCCCACCTCGAGCAGGCATCTTGACAGGACTGCCAAAGCGCCTGGGGCTGGGGTGGCGTCCAATGCCGACGTGGAGATGCTGGATGCGGCGCCTTGATGAGGGTGTCGGGGGGGCCTTTTGTGCCCATCGAGATGGCCCATGGATGGATGGCCATCCATCCTGGTCCGTGGCAAAAACGCGCTGCTCTCCGTTCCCCTCAACCGCCCCCAGCTCCAGCTCCAGCTCCAGCTCCAGAAGCTCCCCCAGTCCCCCAGCTTTTGCTGATCGACGCTCAACCTCCCAAAAAGGTACCATAGCATCAACACCCTCCTCTCTCTCTCTCTGTAAGCGAGGAAAAGAGGAGAAAACCACCGGCCGAGGTAGGTTTGCACCCAAAGAGCCAATTCTTATCCACCTTGGGACGAACAATAAAAAAAAAACGATAAATTTCCTCCAGCGCCCTGACAATTCCAGATTTTGCATCAAAGATTTTTCTCCTGTTTTTTGCGGTTTTCGGTACTGTAATCGTTGTTCCACGTTGAATACCGTCGTGTAGCCTCTCATCAGTCCCTCTCGCGCATCCGCATGGGCCGAAGGTGGGGTTGGCCAGTCAATAATGCAGTGCACTTGGCGTAAACGCCTGCAGATGCACCGTCTGCTGTGCAGGTCGGCGCTGCCGAAAGAGGGAGATGAGGGTTGTCTTCATGTTTCAAGTCACCCGAGAAGCCGGATTATCGATATCGGATCGGGTGTGGGGGAGTAGAGTATAGAGTAGTGCCGCCTCGATGAGGAACGCGGGCCGGCTGGCGGCATCGTGAGGGCGTCGTGATATGCCTCGATAGTTACCAGTCCGCGACGTGAAGCGCACTCATTGCGCGGGGACTTGTTGGGCAGAGTAGGACATGCGTGACTCGGGACGCTGGATGAGCTTTGCCCACGGGTGGTTGCTTGGTTGCTGGCGCTCGCGGCAGGCGGCTGGGTAACTAGTCAGTATGCTGCGTCGCCCTAATAATGGTCGGTGGAGAGGATGGTTCCGCTCGGCCTTGGAAAAGATTGAGACATACCACAAATGTCGTCACCCCTTTTGGCAACTCGTTAGCAACGACTCATGTAGACTAATGGGCGGGTTCCGCGATGACTCACCAGTACTGCTTGCTCACGATGGTGGGCGGGCATCGACGCTCCGTCTCGATATACTTGGGACACCAAGACTCTACCAAGTGGTAGTGGTGCTGGCAGCTCAGCTCCTTCTGGATAGAGGAAGGTTGTTAGTCACGATCCCTTGCCTGATTCTTTTGCGTATGATCCTTGTCATGACCATGACCAAGGATTCCCATTGCCAGTCGCCCAACTTACGTAGATGTAGTTGCACATGGTGAAGACGGGACGTAAAGATCGATTAAGAATGAATGATTTTGTCGAGTATCAAGCCGTTGCCGAAAAAGTCGGGCGGTGTTGAGATATATAGACCCAGGTCAGACGGTCGTGGGGTAGAGTAGTGGCGAGGTAAGAGTTGATGCCGGGCAGTGTCAATGGCGGTGATAAGGTTGAACTTGGAAGGACAATGACAACACGCTGCAACGTCGACGTCAACGGTGTCGAGGGAGGTTGAAGAGTATTTAAAGACGAGATGGACCCAAAACAACGGAACCGAAGCTAGTCATTGAATCCCTAGAGACGGGGTGAGAAAGGCCGCTATTGTTGCTGGCCGGGCTCAAGGTTGTTTATTATAAGTCGAGAGGCACCAAAAACGAGTCCCAGACCCTCCATGACCCCTGTTGACAGCCCACTGCCAGAATGGAGTCTGGACAAGGACCCGGCCTGAAAAAGCGAAAGCGATGCCAGAATAGCGAGCACAAGACGCACACCACAGCCAGCCAGCAGTCGGTACGTCTGGGCGGCCTGCGAAAACGTGTGTGCCAGAGGTCCCGTCCGCAACGAGACCCAAAAGAGGACCTAAACCCCCCTGCCGGCGGAGGCGTAGACGGCAGGGGGGAGGGGTGTGTGCGGTGTGCCTCAAGGTGCGTGGGTCAAGTCTTTTCTTCTTCTTTGCAGGCAGTAAAAAAAATTAAGAAGAAACAGGGGTCTGGGGTTGAGAGCTGAAGAGCGGAGGGAGTGAGATGTGGATTTCTGGTGGAGGGTGTCAGAGGGTGTAGGCCTTGTTACAGAGATATGCAGGTATTGATTGTGTGGGTATGCAAACAGCCGGGATGCACCCGCTCCTCTAGTTGCAATCTACTGGGAGCGAGACCCGTCCGCCAAAAAAGTTCCCTTCCCATGGAAGGACACTATGGGCCCTCGAAGGGGGTGACACAGACCAGCCTACGAGCCTTCCAGCTTCGGCGTCGGCGAAGTGAGGACGATTTGGAATGAAAACCTGTGGCCAGGAGCTGAACCGAACCGCTATACCAAGACCCTGAAGGCCATTCATTTCCATGACTCGCCCGAGGCTGGACGTTGCGTTGGCCGTCGCCAGGCCTAAACGGCCGAGAACGAATACTGCCGCCTGTGCCTGTGCCTGTCTGATAGATGAACCAACAGCCCTGCCGTTTTCCAAGGTCGAGATTTTTCTCTTGCCCTTGCATCCATGTAAAGGTAACGGATTGATCCGGAAGCCAAGGGCCAACTTGTCACCGCCGGCAGAGCAAGAGGAAGAAGAAAGAATTGAAAGGATCGTGTGCTGCGTTACCCGCTCCAGCGACGCCCTCTCACGGGCCCGTCATCCACCACGAGGCAGAAAAAATGGAAGCTTTCTCAGGTTCTTCACTCCACCACAGCCACAGCAACAGACGGGACGGACGGATGTATCCATTCAAAGTCGATACCATTACCGCCGGCACTCAATCCACTCATCAGTGTGTAACCCGTGTGTCAGGTTACAACACAGCACAGCACATACTCACGAGCGCCTTATTACTCACCGCAATGCGTTGCGCAGCAGTATTCTGTCCCAGGGCGGAGCCGCCAATGGAGTCATGGAGTCGCTGCTCCACACAATGTACAATGTGCTGCTGTCCGCCATTCCATCATCACCAGTCCACGCCCTCAGGCAGCCTTGAGCATCTACCCAAAAAAACACCCTGGTGAGATTGAGGTCCATCACCCTTGGGAGAACCCTTAAGGGCCATTCGATCCCTTGACGCCCTGACTTTCCTGCCAGGCAGGTCCCCACCACCAAGGAAGCACCCGACGACAGAACAACACCACCTCGGAGAGCCACCATCACCTCCCATCTATATCACCCTCCGTTGATTGGGAGTAAATGGCATCACCCGACAGACGGGCCGTCGGGCACGTGGGATCCTTCACCGAGCCCCTCTCTCGCGATCGACATGGCCGACTTCCCAGAACGGGTTGACGGACCACCAATTTGAGTAGTCGAGACTTTGGACATGCAACTCTACAGTTCGGATCGCCATGGCCAGTAGTATTCATTGTCTTGTCTTGTGCAAGTCAACCTCGGCCTGCTGTGCTTCCTGAGGCGCTCTTCAATGGATCGATCAAGGGACGCGTCTTCACACCTCCATCGCCGATTGCTGGCTGCCATGGCTCGATTGACTGGGCCCAATGTCAATCAGGGTGCAGATACATTACATGTTCTCTCATGGCTCATGCCGCGGCGTGCAAGGGTCCTATTTCTGTTACCATTCATACCGGCATTGCCGCTCTCCCAAAAGTCAGAGCGGTGATGGACCCAAAAGACACAACCCACGTCAGTGCATTCCGAGTGCAGGAAACAAATTTTTTCTTACGAATGGCTCGCATCTGCAGCTCGATATTACACGCGCCAGCCTCTCTGTTGGAGTTACCGTCTGTGTCCCTTCACCAATCGCAGCATGTCGCCCTGACATCTGTGAGCAGATATCTCCAGGTTGGCCCTTGGAGAATGGGCGACATGTCTGACCCACCGTCTGCCAGGATCAGCCGAGAGCGTCTTCCACCGTTCCAGACGTCGCCGGCAAGTTGGGATTCGTATCCATGGTCACAGACACCTGCGCCGGTGACGCCATCCTCGTATGCCCTGGCCATGATGGGGCCCCCCCAAGTACCGTTGGCAAAAGAGACCACTGCCGTGCGTCTCACAAAAAGTCGGAGAATCACTCTGTTCGAGATTGGGCCTGTAAACCTGCTGCAGAAGCGTCGGTCAGATGAACCCTCAAAAGATCAAGAAATCACCCCATATCCGCCAGATAAACACTGCTTTGGCGCCAGCTCCACCTAGCACGTGGGCCGAATGCCGGCAGCTTTCTTCTCACGTCTTGCCAGTCTGCCGAGTGAGTGCCCTGTCTGCCCGCCACTCCTGTTACGGCCAGAGTCAAAGGCTCGCCTCATCTGCCATCTCTGAACCCCCCCAACCAGCCCCGTCGGTTTGTCACGATGTCGTCGGCAACTGGGACAGCATCTGAGATTAGCCATCCGGACAAGGAGATGCGATGCGATGCGCCCAGAGGACATGGCACAAGAGATGCGACGCTCCAAACGCACGCAAGGGCACTGCATCACGCTGTTCCTACTCCTCCTCCTTCTCACCACCACCAGCACCTTTGACTGGTTCGGCGCTGGACGTCGAGTCGCAGGAAGCCATTCAGCCGTTACAGCCACGTTGCTTTCCCAATGCAGGAACCGGTGAACAAGTCTCGACATGGCTACGAGTTTGAGCCGGGTCTTTCTGCGGACCTTGCTGTCAGGCATCCCATTCCCACCAATCAAGCCCGACCGACTCCCCGACGTCCATCCGTTGGCATCTGCTCTGCTTGGGGACTCGGCCAGGGCGCCCGGTTATGCCCACATCCCGAGGTCCCTCGATGTTGCGATATTCATCCAACCGACTGAATGACTAAGAATTACCGTACCGGACGGACCAGGCCAGGCCAGGGCTGCCCTCAGGGAGAAACATGGTGCTCGCTCGCTCGCTCGCTCACGGCGTCATGATCGTGGTCCGCTAACAACACGATGCATCCAACCAGGACGCCTTCTGGAATAATTTCCACTTCACCCCATCCCCACACTGAGCCGACGCCGTCTCTAGACGGCTACTACACCGCTATCCAATCAGCCCTGCAAGTCCCGGTGCTGCTGTGACTTGGGACCAAATGAGTGCCAGGGGAAGAGCTCTTGGTCCCGTCTGTGAGCCTTCTAGCTCTTACCGACTGGTTGGCTTTAGAACGAGATTGGAAGCAATCCTCCCTACGCCCCGGTGCGCCGTCTCAGTCCGCCGGGCCCTAGCAGCATCCCCCGGTGTCGACATGCCGTCGATGCACTCTTTTATTCGACCTGCGGTTTCGGCGCCTTGTCCACCGAGGATATCAACGACCCTCACTCATCAAAGCACGGCCCTGACCATGTTGTTTTCATTTTTCATCGCTTCCAGCTCCCTGGTCGTGACGCCTCCGTCCAGAACCCAGCTTCTTTAGCCCAAAGAACCCGGCTCAGGGTTGAGCAGGTCGCAGTCGTCAACGCCAGGCCAAGCCATTAAGCCCGTTCTTGGCGAGGTTTGGACCAATCACAGGCGTCCCAGCTGCGTGTCTCTGGTTCCCAGGACGCGGGCTCGGGCCTCGGGATGTTCTGCTTCAAGCATGATAGCCCCGGCCGGTTGTCTGGTTCCCTCCCGCTCGTCAGACGCCAGCATGGTCATGAACGTTTGCAAGGGTATCAAGCATCAGTTATCAGATTTCTCAAGTTTATGCGTACGGCATTGGCACAAGTTGCTTGGTGTTTCAAGGTCTCACATCTATTCAGGCAGGTATCAGGAATACACACTCTGCCGACGCGGCAGCTGGACATGGACATGCAGGACGCGATCTTGAAGATCGAGCTCACTGCGCCGTTGTGGGGGAGTGCAGAGGCACGCCTCGAAGCCACCATGTCTGGGGTTACGCCTTGAACGTTGCAACGATTCCGCCTTCTGCAGCCTTGTTGCATATCCAGCCGAGGCGGCGCTGCCTCGGACGAATCCTCTTGATCAGGCCGACAGTCGGGCTCGCCAGACACCTCCTGTCTGTTGATCCAGCTGCTCTGCGGAACCGAGCCGTGCCGAACCCTTCTCCTGGAGACGGCGCCCTGGTAGACAGCTGGGCCAAACCCACCGACTCCACGTCGAGGTGGCCAGGGTTCTGGCAGCTCATTTGACATGTTGCTTTTTTTCGATGTTGGCAACGACGGGGAAGGCATTCGAATCCTGCCTCACCTCCGCCAAGAAGGTCAAGGTTCGCGTTAGTCTCACTCTGAATCCGCCACAGCCGGGGAACAGGATGGAAACCGTGTGCGGGTCGGCCCTAGACCAGCCATGAATTAGTTTCCGAGGCGTTGGGTTGGAGAGAAGAAGAAGAGAAGAGACAACAAAAGAGAAAACAAGGACGATCCGGTAAACCGAAGGTTGTTGGAGATGGATGCGTGCGGGAAATTGGCTCGGCCTTTTCTATGGTGCCGAGCGTCACATCGACAACAGATGACTGATACTGCAGCCACACTGCTGCAATATGCATCAAAGACGCAGGATACTGAAGGAATACTGCTTCAGAAAGGCGTCTCTTGAAGCATCGCACCTCTGGACACGCCGTCTGGCGGATGGGTGATTTCTTCAGTCAACGGCACTAGGCTAGTTGATGCAGACCGCTCTTTGACAGCCAGCCTACGACACGGTATCGACAAGACGTGCAGCTCATAAATGGAGCAACGATGCAATTCTCGCAGGGCCTCGAACTGGGAGGCCTTCGGTTATTCCACTGGGTGTGGCCCAGGCTACAGGATTTTTTCCGAGTCGATGTCGAGATAGGAAAACTCTGCCGCTGGAAGCGCGAGGAGAGCCCATGACACACACAGACACACACACACTCGCTCTCCCGCTCAGGCAACCCATGGGATTTGCACCTGTCGACCCCAGACTTGGCAAGAAATTAGCAAGACCGCCACGGCTTCAGGGCGCCCGTCAAACAGGTTGACAACAGGTTGCCGTCCTGCCCCCCGCCGGCCGGCATCTCTGGCTGCATATGCTATCGGGTCATGGGCGGACTAATGAGTCTGCCGGCGTCGACCACTACTGCGTGATGCCTGCGGGAGGAGCTTCACGTGAGGGTCGGATGGAACTTGGTCATGAATGACGGGAGTCAAAAGGTTCTGGACCTCCCCAGGATATAACAACTTGAACGTCACAGTCAGGCGATTGTCTGTTCGCAGCGACACCTCTGGTGGCTCTACAACGACTAGGCCAAGGAACGCACCGCGATGTTGCGCCTCATAAGGTAGGTACAGCCGTGAAAGATATCAACTAATACCCTGGAGCGCAGGAAACCATTCACCAGGGTCAAGACTTAGTAGCCCGGGGTTAAGGAAGCGGCTGATGGCTTGGGCGAATGAAGGAGGAACAGACGCAGATTATGACTCTATCTGGAGGACTGGACTGCCCTTAGGCCGCTAGGAAGCACCAGACGGAGGCTGTGCGCGTATCGATACATAGGCACACCAAAGAGCGACAACGATCGAGAAGGGAAAGTTGATAACCCTCATCTGCGCGATATGAAGGCAAGGTATAGGTTAGCAACAGAACGGATGGCAACAGTAGCAGTTTGCGGGCAACGGAAGCGACATTGGATTGCAACGTCGGCCGTTTACTCCGGCTCCGCATGTCGGGGCGACACAGAAGAACGTTTCAACAAAGGAACCCCAAGTCGTTGTTTCAGGGAGTCGAGAGAATGCCCTGGTCAGAGAGGAGAGAGAGTGTGTGTGACCCTTGATGTCTGCACGCCCTCGGGTCATCGCCATGATGTTGTCTGGCAGACGACGACCTTGGCTTGCCTTGCTCAGGGGCGATTGGGGAGCTCTCGGCCGACGGAGAAAATTCCCATCGAACAAGCCCCCAGCTACGCCCATCATTTACCGTTGATCGGTGGGCATTGCGACTCAAACTCGGACGCGAACCCCTGGTCATTGCGAGGTCCTTGTCTCGCACCAAAGACGGCGGTACCGGTCAGTTGGGAATTGGCGAGATGACGCAGCCTGGCTCCCCAGGCAAGGAATTTCGTAAACAGCTTGTCGTGGTCTTTGCTTTCCTCCTTGCCTCGTCATGGAGGGTGAATGTTGCATTCCTGGGTGCGAAAACGTGCCTCGGAGGGGGGCTGGACAGGGGTGTGCACGCCATCATCACTGCTGCTGCGTTCTTTTTCCCCCCTCTGGTGAAATGCTACTCGAAAAGGGGATGGGATTTGAGATGGCGGTTTGATGGTCAGGACCAAAAAGCCATGTCAGATGGAGTTTTAGCCCTTGATCGTCTAGATCAAACCTCGATGGCCCCCTAGGTCATTCCTTGGTGTTGGGTTGGGCATCAAGATCTTCTTCCCAAGAAAATGTCCCGAGACAACGGCTTCAGTGGGAACCTGGAGCTCCACCGACGTGAAGCTCTGGGCCAAACAACATCATGGCCACGCCGTCGGTGAAAGCTTAATCGTTGCGCGCGCGCGTGTTTCATGGCCTGGGGCTGGGACTGAACTGGACTGGACTGGATTGGTACATAAGTACTGCGCCCCCCGGCATTTCGGACCCTTGGATATTCCCGGATCAACGCCCCCTTGGACCGTGGACCATTCCATCCCCATGGACCTTGGATTTGGGACCTTGGACTTGGGTCTTGACTTGGGACCTTGACTTGGGACCCTTTGTCAGCTAACCTGCCCCATTATCCATACCATGCCATGCCCATTCCATTCCATAGGCGATGGACCTGGACATGGACATGGTCAAGGTCCTTGGACCATGGCCCCGGCGTCGTCTTGAGCTGCCGCAGATTGCGGCATGCCCGTGATGAAGATCACTGGGGTTGGTTGGCCTAGCGAGGCGAGAATAAGGTTTCCCAGGTGCCATGCGAGTTATTCGCAATCACACCACCCGCCGTCACTTGTCAGATTTCTCTCTCAACTGCCCTTTTCTCTGGAGGGAGGGGGGTTCAACAGCGGTTGCATGAATTGGGGTTGGGAACTTGAGGTGGCAATGCCATTGGCGATGGAGTTGGCTCCGTATTCGCTTGATGGGAAATGCCGCCTTTCCAAAGGGTCCGACGATCGCTGTCTTTTTGAGGCAAATCTGTCTCAACCGCAAGACAAAGAGAAAAGAGAGAGCTTGCTTTCAATAGCGAATAATTCACCGTCAGTCAGTCAGTCACCTGCGAGTAGGGGTGGATATCGTCAAAGCGTCTCTTGGTGGGATTGAGTTTCGGCCGTTGAGCACGGCTCGGGGTGCGCTATTCGGGACAGGCTTTTGATGGTCATGATACCTTTCAAGGATGTGTGTGTGAGTGAGTGAGTGAATTCACGCCTCGTCATCGGGCATTTTCATACCGAGCTTGAACCCATCTACCGTGCTCATCCGGCACATCGACTCCCGAGTTTGATGGATGCGACTCTTAACTCAAGACGCTGTTGAAACTCAAAACCCCTCCTCCTCCTCTCGAGTCTCATCTCACCGCGTGGGAGGAGGAGAATACAGTAAAAAAAGCTGCACCCCCTCTCGGTGAGGCGGGCGGCGTGTGACCGACGGGACTTGTAGTATGCCCGTTTTTTCGTCAGGGTAGCACCTAACGGCTGTCTCCGAGGAACCTAGGCCTCTAACGGGGTGCTGAGGTCCAGTTAAACACCACAGAGAACCCCTTTGGCCCTCCCCCCCGGATGCCGGATGACCGTTCCCCTAGCGGGGGGCTTCGGTCTTGTTGTTTGTTGTTGGTCGTGGCGCGCCGGGGGGGCTATCTAGGGAAGCGGGAGCCGAGATGCATGTCTGCCAGAGTTGGCTTGGCGTCCAACATGGCGAGAGCTGAAGGGGTACAAGTTGTTTCGTTGTGTTGCAGCTATTCAGAGATGCATCGACCAGGTTATCAAGGTTTGTAGTAGGAAGTTTATGCTGCAGAGGGAAGAGCTATGGCCCTTTCGATCCGGACTTTTTCTGCAGCCCTACGAAGCACTGCGAAGGTTTAGATCTACGTCTGGGAACTGGGAAGATCGTGTTCCGCACTATCCGGGAATTATACATGTTGTTGCTGCTGCATGGTTTTTGGTTGAGGATCATCCATCGGGTTGGCGTTGGGCATGAATGCGCACAACGTCTGTGGAAATTCGCCACAACTCCTGAAAAAGCCAAGAAACTTTGCTACTAATAATATTACTTGAGCTGTCAATGTTTTCGTTTGAGGGGACGCCACCTCAGTCTCTGGATTACACCGCCGAGTTCCCACTTTGATGTTTGTTGTTGACCGCTTCACACGGCATCTGACCTTGATAACACGCCCCCCAATGACGAGATGGTGCAACTAACCATGGGAATGTATTAGATTACACTATTCCGTTCCTTCCAGGAGGCCTCAAAGGCGGGAACCAGGATGAAAGTCTATGCCCAACAAGTGCCCATACGCGAGAAGCCTGCCACCGAACCGAACCCCCATCGATTTCAATAACTGCCCCTCTATGAGTCCAATAGTGGCTCAATTTCGCTGCGGAGCTCAACTAGATGCTTGGCCAAAGCCTCCTCTCGATCTCTAAACGCCTGGAAAGATACATCCACGACACCGGCAAACATTGACGCCCCCGCGTTCCCGGACCAGCGCGCTGTCGACCCCCTCAGGCGGCAGAGGAACTCCTCGGCCAGCTGGATCGTCAGGGACATTTGGAGAAAGGGCGACGACTCGACGGCGAAGGAACCCACCGTGACGGCGGGGAGCTTCCAGAAGCTAAAGGTCGTCGAGCCCGAGTCTGCCCGGGACAGCTCCGCGTGGACGAGGCCAAAGACTCTCTGGTACATGTCCAGGAGACGGACGTAGGTCGAGAGGATGAACATGGCGTTGCCCGGGTCGGTCCCGTCGATGGTTGAGTGATGGCCTCTACTGCCGTCATCTGGCGTGTCGGCAGGGGGCTTCTCGAGGATGTCGGCGACTCTCCGGGTGAGCTTGAACATGTCCTCGATGGGGAACCCTTGGCTCCTGAACCTCTCGTCAGCGGGAGGACCCAGGGGAGGACCGTTCTGGGCTGCCTCCTGCGGCGAGGGCAGGGCGGACGCGAGGTCCAGGAGGCGGGCGTTGATGTCGGACAGCTGCGCCATCCAGTGAATCGGGGGCGCTTCGGGGTGCAGCGGAGACAGGTCAGCGTCGTGCCTCAGGGTGATCTGCCTGGGCCGTTGCTTGGTCCGGGGCCGCGAGCGCTTGTTGCTGTTGTCAGAGCTGCCGTGCTCAGGTACACAGCTTCTGCTCCTCAGGGGTTGTTGTTGTGGTTGTGATCTCTCAGGAGGCACAGCAGAAGGGACAGAGTCGACACCTTGGAGCAAAGAAGGAGGAAGAGGAAGAGGCTCTTGAGGAGGACGAGGTTGATAAGCCTCGACGGCGAGCCTCGGATCCCAAGAGTCGGCAAAGACGGCTTGAGGATGGACCAGGTGAGGGTCGTTGACGACTACACCTCCTCCTCCTCCCGGGAGCTCAGGATGAGATAAATGCTGGGGGAAAAAGGCCAGCTGGTCAAAGGTGAAGCCAAAGTCGCCGGCGTCGAGGACGGGATCGGGTGTGACGGGGACATGACTCTTGACGCCCGTATGAGGTACTATTGGCACTGCTTTTTTTTTTCGGCAAGAAACGAAGGTGAGTCGGTTGATTCATATTTTGTTAAAGACAAGAGAGAGACGAAGGGGGGCACGTACCCGTGTCGGGTGGGACAAGACTCGCATCTCCTTGGCTGTCGGTCCTCCGGCGTTTCGGAGAGCGGCGTCCGGTCGTCGGTGCTGGAGTTGAGGAGGAGGAGGGAAGTTGTCCCTGAAGATGATTCGAGTTGTTGTCGACGAGTAGTTGCTGTTGCTGTTGCTGCTGTTGCTGTTGCTTCCTATACCTCAGGGAAGGACTCGACTTGCACTCAGTCTTGAGCCGGACGCAGCGCTCGCACGGCTCGTCGTTGTATCGCTTGCAGCTGAGCTTTTGCGCGTGACATCGATCGCAGGCCTTGCGGATCACCGTCTCGGCCATGGTTCATGGCCCCCGGGTTTCGAGGAGACGCTTGAGTGGGGAAGACATGGGAGAAGGGTTTAAGAAGAGCCAGAAACGCCGAATTGGAAACCCCCCCAATGGGGGGCTGGGAGAGAGAGGAACGATGCTATTCCATGTTCCTCTCTCTCTGAGACAGGGTATATTATTTCCTCTGTCGGTGGGACAGCAGCATCTCTTCTCCCTCTCTTCTCTCAGGGGAACAAGGGGAAAGCCTCATGCAAGGACTCGCCTAACCATGCTGCGCGCTTGCCAGTGAGGCGGTTCCGATGCTGTCGCTATCCTTTCTGTGGGACGTGAGGGATCCCGGTTTAATGGATCGGCGTCTAGGGGACAGGCGTTGAGTTGTGTGTTTGGTCATGGTTTGAGTCAAGTGACTCGACTCTAATGAACCCTCAATGGGTCAAGACCAGGTCGTTCTGAGAAGAGTTTCTCTTTCCTTCATCTCCTTGAATCAATCTCATATCCATCTCTTCAACTCAGCCGTAGCGCCTCATCATCTCGCTGCCGTGACACAGCCGACACGCCTTGTACAACGCCTCCTCAGGACTCGAGAAAAGCCGTTGTGCAACCTCATCTCCAGGCACGATCCAGTCCTCTGGCACTTGCTTCCTTTTTTTCACCGCCGGGGACACGGAGAGAGAGAGATAAAGATTTATTACCCATGCTGGAGTGCATTATCGCTTTTTTTTCATTGGGGGATTGTTGGCGACTTGCATGTTTAATATACATGTACATTCGGAGGGGGCGGGACCATCAAAAGGAACGAGATGGATGATAGTAACACATACACGAGATTAGAAAAAAGCAATATTATATACACGTGCTCCCGTTTACACAAAAAGCAATCTCTTGAAAGACAACAATAACATGACATCTTTTTTTTCTCCACAAAGTGACTGTTAATCGATCGGTTACATCCGATCTCGTCCACCCCCCTGGTTCTTCCACCTTGCCATTCCCCCACACTGGGCTAGCATTCTCCCCCATACATTTGGCCCCTCCCCTTTTCTAAGTGGTTGCATAGTATGTAAGGTCTGGATCATTCAGGTGCTGCATCTTGTTCATACATTTTGTTAGGCGCCGAGTGCCTTGTCTTGGGGTTTATACATGCCCTGATACACAAAACGCAGATATTTAATAATAATTGCCAAAACCATGAGCTGGGAAATATGTCCTCCTTTTCGACCAAGGTACGATTCAATAAGTTGTCGTTCTTGTCGCTCTTTTACGGGAAGAAGCAGATGGGATGACGCTTGGTGGCGACAATGACCGTCGACTCAGGAAGAGGAAACCCGGCTTCTCTCGCAACAAGTTCTTGATTTATACGAGATCAGGCAAAGGCTGCGAGACCAACATATCTCATTCTCTCATCTGAAACCCGAGACTTCGTCTTGTCTCACAAGAAAAGGGGGTCTGTCTAATTATCTCAGATGAAGCCCGTTTCACTCGCAATTATAGGACACACACACACACATTTCTAAAAATACAAAACTTTCATTGTTGTTTTTCGTTCGAGATGGGGGTGGTATCTAGGATATACGCTTTCTACTCTTTGGAAAACAAAAAATGAAGAAAACCACCCGCTCCAAGAAAAGAGGCTAGGATTCCAACGCCTTCGAAATGCCGGAGAACAAAAACTATTCGCAATATAAAAAAAGACAAGACAAGAAAATGAGAAATCCTGACATCATCGTCCCGAATCCTAGCGTGTATCCCATTCTCTCTCTTTTTAATATCCCAATTTCTCGTTTTTATCGTTCTAGGAAATTTTAAACATCTCCAGTCTTGAACAGCTCGAGGTGCTGGCGCTCGCGGGGAACACCCTTCTCCTCGAGCCAGGCCCTCACGCCGACCATCCAGTCCTCGGGGCCGCAGATGAAGTACTCGGCCTCTTGGTTGTTGAGGTGGAGGAGCTCCTCCTTCTCGAGGCGGGCGAGGTCGATCTGGCCCTCAAAGTCAAAGGCGTCGCCGTCCTTGGCGTCCTCGAGGAAGATCTTGGCCGTCACGTTGTCGTGCTGCTTGGCCGTCTCGAGGACGTGCGGCACGAAGCAGGTAGAGCCGGAGTAGCGGGCGCCGTGGATCCAGGTGATGGGTCGCGAGGCGGTCTCGGAGGCGAGGACCGAGTCGTAGATGGAGACGAGGGGAGTGGCACCGACACCGGCAGAGACGAGAACCAGGGGCTTCTTGGCGGCCGAGGCGTCGGCGGGGTTGACAAAGAACTCTCCGCAGGGAGGGCTCAGCTCGACCTCGTCGCCGACGTTGTAGCGCTTGTGCAGGCGGTTGGAGACGAGACCGACGATCTTGCCGTCGGCGAGGTCCTGGAGGGCGGGCTCCTCGGTGGGACCCTCGAGCTTGACGCTCACGCGGAGGTGGTTGCTGCCGGGGGCCTCGCTGAGACTGAACTGTCGGCTCTGGAGGAGGCCGTCGAGCTCGGGGATGGGGATCTGCAGGCTGACGTACTGGCCGGGGAGGAACTTGGGAAGGGGCTTGCCGTCGAGGGGCTCGAGGTAGAAGCTGGTGACGGCGTCGTTCTCGGCCTCCTTCTTGGTAATCTTGAACTTGCGCCACGAGTTCCACTCTCCCGCGGCCTCGTAGAGATCACCTTCTCGCTTGATGAAGATGTCGGCCAGCTGGCCGTAGGCGGCGATCCAAGCCTCCTTGATCTCGGTGGTCAGGGCAGAACCGAGAACCTCGCCGATGGCACCGATCAGATGCGTGCCGACGATGGAGTACTGTTCAGGCTTGATGAAGAGCGAGACGTGCTTCTGAGCGATACGCTCGACGGCGTGAGACAGCTTGCCGAGGTCGTCGATGTAGGTGGCGTAGGCGAGGACAGAGTTGGCGAGGGCGGCCTGCTGAGCGCCGGTCTGCTGGTTGCGCAAGGAGAAGTAGTTCTTGAGCTCGGGGTGAGCGCCGAGCATGTTGCGGTAGAAGGTGGTGGTGATGGTCTTGCCGTGCTCCTTGAGGATGGGAGCCGTCGACTTGACGATGGCGATCTGAGCTTGTGTGAGAGCCATTGTGATGGTGTATGTGGTTTGATGGGAGGAAGCTAAAGGAGGAGAGGAAGAAGCTGTAAGTTATAAAGGACGAATTGCGCCTTGTTGATGTACTGAATATATCCCGGAAGCAACGACGTCAAAGTGGCCAGCTCTCGGGGTCTTTATATCTGGGTCCGGAGAACCAGTCAAGGCGCGGAGAAAGGCCATTACGATCGATTCTCGTCCATCGCGAAACATCATGCCATGAGAAAAAAAACTGAATTGCTCATGGCCCCGAACATCCATCGCGCGCCGGAGGTCCCCTTGGTTCCTGGATCACCGCCCGATCTTCACAGTGGTCTGATGCTTGTTGGACGGCGCATCTCCGCGGACGACACGGCCGTAGCTGCCGCGCGCCTCCCGAGTTTTGAGCCGGAGGTTTTTTCTCTTTTTCCCGCTCCTTTGCGGCTTGCGTGGACCTGTTCATGTCAATGCGGCCGAGTTCATTAATCTATGCTGTTTCAGTTAATGTCGCTTTACCCAAACTCCTGGGAATCAAGGGGAACCAGGTTACAATTCCATCCCGCCGCCCCGCCCATCTGCGTACTTACAGCACGTATTTAGTAGGCGTTCTGCTGTAAGCGTTGACAAAACGCCCCATGTCATTAGTTTAGACGCGAGGCCACGCAGCAAACGGTGCTGCTTCGGGTCCCGTCACCCCCCCTGTACGCTTGCGTCAATCAGCAGGTTGGCCAAGATGCTTAATTGACAGCTTCAGCTCTCAAGCGTCTATTTGCCAAACGGGGAAATAGCCTGCCAGCAATTTCTTGCGGAGAAGCGGAAATGTCAACGGCTGGCCCTATTTTTGAACGCCACGGGCCTGGAACAGAACAATTTTGTGACACACAGTGGGCTGACACGGCAGTAACAAGCTTCGGATCAACCCGGGGACTCGAAGATTCATCGGAACGGGTATAACGGGGTGAATCAAGATCTCGCTGAGCCTCCAAGGTCCCCTGACTGGAGAGGAGGAGCCCATGTGACGGCTCGGTTCCTTGCCCAGTTGCTTCAATGGGTTTGGTCGCCGCTTTTTTGGACCACGCGCGAATGGTTTCTGTAGCATTCATAAGCAGGCTTCCCCGGAGATGTCGATTCTGCATGCTTGGGAACGGGGTCCAGGTGGGTCGTCATGAATTGTGATTCCTCACATCGACGCCTGTTTTAGCATCACGGCCGAGTTGCTCAGCGTTGCGCAGCTTGGTCAGTCATGAAGTAATCCTTCTTGGGTAATCGGACGCGGTTCATGACATGGATGTAGCGAGTTGAGAAGCCTGAATGTGGAATGGTTCCGCACTTGCATTGGATGAGAATTGCTCGTCTCCTGTTGGTCAATGCCTGCTCGCTGTTGGTCAATGGGTGAATCGAATTCCACAAATTCCCATGTCGATTTTTGCAATGGATCGAAAAGACATTGGATGAACCCAACTCCACACTAACAACGCAGAGGTCATAGAATTCTTTTTCCTCGCGGCTTCCAACATCAACAGCGGCCGCGTGGCCTAATGGCTAAGGCGCTAGATTTCGGTCTTTGAGCCCCGAATTCTCTAGAGATTCCAGGTTAGTTCCCGCAACAGCTCGCAGCGTCATCATCAATACTAACATCCCTTCAAGGTTCGACTCCTGGCGTGGTCGATTGATCAGCTCTTCTTTTTGCTTTTTGAGTGTCTGGGTTGTTCGAATGCTTTAGCTGTCAACCATGGATGCGAATGGTTGACCTGCCATCCATGTTAGCTTCAACCACCGCAACCAGCACATTCCAACTGCCGTGATCGTACGATCAAGCTCTCTTTTCGTCGCTCCTCTTAGTGCACGAGTTGGCGCCTGGTCTTGGCCATCATTACTGGTTCTGGTCCAGTTGCTGTTTCAATAGTTCATGACATCACTGCCTTAGCTGCTCTGACCTGTCAACTCCAAAGGCAAGGCGAGAGTGTTGATCTCTCGTATATTCATGTACTGTAATAATTCGCTCGTCATTCGCTCTTCGTCGCTGCCCAGATCGCAAACGGCAACAACCGCGCATACCGCATAAAATCCTCTCCATCCTTGTATTGGCGTCGAGCTGGATCAAGCCTTGTCGCTAGGCTTGGGCCTTGGCGGATGACCCCATCCTCTCCAATATGATGTGGAGGGATGCTGGATTTGCTCAATTGTTCGACAGCCGGGGTTCCAGTGGTCGTCCTCCTCTCCAAACGGCCACATGGCGATGAAGAGGACCTCGTCTGGTGGGCATGGTTGTGACTGCTTCCAGGTTGTCCACCCCAGAGTGTCGACCAGTTGTTGCACCACGGCTCGGCCAGCCTTGATGGCATCCTCCAACTTGTCCTTGTTCACGGCCTCCCTATTAATCTTGTAACCGTTCGAGGTCGAACCGGACGCCTCTAGCAATAGGCTTCGAACCGAAAAGAGATCGCGACAAACATGTCCCATAACGGTATCGATAGACGTGTGGATCAAGTCATCTTCGAGACTCCATCGCTCTTCGGTGACCAGGGCTGGTCGGAGATAATGCTTCCTGCAACGCTCAATAGCGTCCGCGGTCTGGTTCCTTTCGCCTCCTGCCACGCTCACATCGTCGGGCAACGGCAGTGCGTCGAACCAAGTCAGTGTAGCAGCCTCGATCTCGTTGATAAAATGTTTCGACGGTAGTGATCCGTATGTCATCGTGGCTAGCCTCTTGCTGAAGCGGCTCACAATGAGGTCGACCAGCCCTTGCCAGTTGACCGTGAACCTCCGGGGTGAGGTGGCCACTTCTTTCAAGTATGCTTTGAGGTCTTTCAACTCGTCCAAGGTTGCCGCCCCGAGTCGCATGAGGTCTGGTCGCTTGGCGTCGGTGCTGGAAATGTTGATGGGCAAGAAGAGCCCTGATACCATCGACGAGAAGTCGATCCGCAGTCGGTCACCTCCAATGTCATTGTATCGCTCCCCAGCAGCTCGTGCCCATTGGAAAGGCGCCAGTTGACGCATCCCGATGGTGTTTTCTATCATCTCTGTTCGCGTCATGCTGACCAGGTTCACGCCGGTGGTAAAGTTGCACTGAATGACCTCGAATCCGATTTCCACCCGAACCAAGCCATCATAACCCCATTCAGTAGCTATATCACACAGGTCGAGTGCTCGTGCCCATTCGTCCCACACGCCGTCGTTGTGCTTGGTGGTATTCTCGCGAAGGACAAGATCCTGAGAGTCCAGAGTTCCCATCGAAGTCTTGCCGGCGCTCATGCCGTCGATCAGAAGCAGCTTTAGATCACGTTTCGCCTGATACGTATGAAGGTATCCGCGGTAGTTCCTAGGTTGGTCGTCATCGTCTCCATCGCCAGGGCCATGTCTTCTTCCGGTGTCATCACCGGTCGGATCATGTGCGCCACGGCGTCGTAGCTCTTGGCGAGGTTCTTCAGGCTCCGGCCGAGGTTTCCACCCATGAGGTTTTTCACCTGGCGGAGGAGGTCGGGGGCGCCCGTCACCAGGCATAGCTCTGAACGAGGGCGCGAAGTTCTCGGCGTGCTCAATCTCGAAGGCCAGCCACTCTAGCCCTGTCGGTGTGACATTCTGCCGAGAACCATGATAGAGAAGGGTGCCCTGAGGAACAATGGCTGGAAAAAAGCCGAAGCCGTTGTGATACAGAGACGAGCCCCATTGCCGGCCTGCAGAATGTATGGCGTTGAAGACCATATGCGCCCGCTCTCTGGCCGACGCCTGGTCCGGTTGAGTACGCTCGATATCGTCGCTTTCGCCGCTGACGGCCCTGAGAGCCAGGGACAAAGCGCCCAGAAAACCAAGCGAGGGTTTCGGAACCATTGCTGCTCAATCCTGTGAAAAGCCAGTTTTCGTTAGCAGGACTACTCTCGTCCACAAGAACTTGAGGTCAAGATGCCCCCATCAGCAAGAGCGTATTTCACTGATGGTGGTGTTTGAGCCGCGCGTCCTGTCAGGTCAGACCCGACCCCGGTGCGACGCCCACTTTCCGCGATCGGTGGTCGGAGACCGATCTTATCGGCGTGGTGGAGATGGCAGCGCTGATCAACAGATTGATAAGAAGAGGTCCGACAACATCTCAAGAAGCTCGTAACGATTGCTGCGAAGAGTCAACAGGATGGCTTCGCTGCGTCCAGAATGCCTGGCGCCCTCAACCGGAAATTTGCGACATGTGAAAGTGCATACTTGCGCCGTTCAAAAGCAATGCGCAAGTCGCCTTTCTGCAATTGAACGCTGCGCGACGCAACACAAAGCAGTGCGATGCAATGCGACTCGAGTCTGCAACCTTGGTGTTGCACAGTTGAGCAGAGTTTCCCGTCTCATGAGGGCGTCGCGAGACAAGGAGGCCGCGCCAGGTTGAGGGTTGGCATGGGATAGAGCACGGCCACGTGTGCTCATGCCATTGACACCTAATTGAATCAGGGATTTCAACAGCGACACCATGACCACCCATGAGAGCCGTAAAGCATGAGGGATGGAGCTCTCTGCAAGCATCCACCGAGCAGGGATATTCAGCAAGGGCCCGCGTTGGTACCGGTACGTCGATCGTGAATTCATGGGTTCCACCGCTCTATGTAGCTTCCACGGTGCAAGCTCGAACTCAAGCTGGCGTTATCGACAGGAGGCGCGCGCGGCACCCGGGATTCACTTCCGTGGGCGCCTTGATCCCATCGAATGGCCTCGTCCCACGGCTTCTGAGTTGCGGCAGATCCAATGGGCATGCCGCAGAGGCACATGCACGATGCTGGTGGTGGGATGATTGGCGCAGCATCACCAACCCAACACGGTTCACCGCCGGTCACCGGTCAAGGGTTCGCAAAGACTCGGTAGTAAGAGATGAAGGTCATCAAGGCTCATGCGGCGTCTGATGGCAGTTCGGTGAGATGGGTTGCCCATGAGCCGCCCTTGAAGCTTGGGATTGACCTTGAAGGCCATCATACGATGGAGCGACCAGCTGACCGGAAAGCCGAGACGGTGAATAGCTCGACAAGCCACTCTTCGTACACAGGTCGTACGAAATGTTGTACGTACTCGGGGAGGCTGCTTCTCCTGAATGCCGCCGCCCGGTGAGGCGGGCGCTCGGGGTCTCGTTCTGCGTCGTGATCATGTCGAAACGGGGATCCGGAGGCTGAATCATGAGTTGATACCCCTTGAGGCGAAAACAGTGCCTCCTCAAACTAATTGAAAGTCCCTTACTCGATGCTCTGTTGTAAGGTAGTCCTCAAGACAGATAGCGGTATCGCATTGAACCTTGTCGAGTCTTGTTAACCCCCACAGAGCCGGCAACTGACGTACATTACATGATCATTCAGGCTGAGGCCAGATAGCCATTGAGCAAGGGAACAGGCCCCTTGCATATGTATTCGCCTGGGGGCTAAAGACGGTAAAAGAGGCGAGTTGTAGGGTAGAAGCCGCGGCCCATCGTCTTCCCCAGAGACTTCCGACTCGTGCGAGAGTAAACAGTGGGCGCCCGTGGGCGGCAAGTAAGGCGGCGGGGGTAAGGCGGCCATCTTCCGGGGACGGACGGCCCCTCTCGCATCGCTCCTTCCTTTTTGTGGACCCTGGCTGCCCGCCTGCCTGTGCTGTTTCTGCAACTCCACATCCCTCCTTCCTCGTGGAACAGTCCCCGGGCGGCTCGGCGCAGCGCGGGGTCGGCAGCACTACTGGGCCTAGGTACATGAGGTACTTGGAGCTACCTGCTGTCGGTCTAGGTCCCGTTGGGCGGCACAGTAGTGCCCTGGAGCAGAGGGTGACAGTCCTGGAATAGAAGGATTGGATGCAGCTTAACTGCCCGGGCAAATCCCAAACAAAGGCCGACCCAGGCACGACAAGCCCTGGCGTTGCAATGGTGCATCTTGCAACGGTCAACGTGCCCAGCCAGAACAGTTCCAGGTCCACGGGACGCAGAATGTTCCATAAGGGCTCAAGAAACAAAAACCCAAGCCATAGGGTCAACCTTAATTGTCCTGGCCAAACTGCCTGTGGTCTAGGTTAGTGAAACATTGACATGTCCGCAACCGGAGAGCTGTCATTGCACGACAGCAACAGGAAGGAGGGAATCTGATGATGCAGTGGCTGCAACTGTTACTGGCCCGCAAGAGACAAGAGCAAAAGCCAAACTGCCTATTGTCCATGCCTCCTTCCATCCTTAGGTCTGAGCGACACGAGGAATGTCACTTGTCGCTCCTCATCTTTCCGCTTCCCCTCTCTGCTCATCAACTCTTTTCGTCCTTTCATCTAAACTTTCTCGAGGAGACAGATGCAACACCAGCGGATGTGACCTCGTACCTGCATCAAGCACGTTGGCGGCGCTTATTGATTTTGTTTCCCAAAGAAATCCTGGATTGCAGCGACTTTTCGCCATCGGATTTCCCATCACCGCCGCCCAGAATCGCAGGCCCACGATCGGATTCCTCAACCCTGGTGATCTCATCACGCATATCAGACCACGTCCTCATTACCTCACCTCGCCTCGTCTTTCCTCCTGCCCAGCCCTTTCTGGCCCCCCTTTCATGTACCCCCCGGACCCTTCGGCTTTGGTGATTTGATTCCGTGTCAGAGTCAGTAACAGAAGCCAGCATCCTCAGTTAGCAAGTCAAGACATCGACAAATTCTTTCTATCATCTGACACACCGACGCACCATAGCAGCCTCAGCAAGTGCCACTTTCTACACCTGCTCCCACTCTCAATCTCTACTCCCCAGAGACCCAATCTCTTTTCTCTCTCCCCCTCGATTCATATCCCTGTGTTCATTTACCTGAGCATCCGGCTCAGGTAACCATCGCCTCTCGATACGGCCTGTCGTCCAAACGCTGGCCAACGTGACCGTCTACCGCAAGCAGTCCAAGCTTCGCCCTGTCTCCGGCACGCCACCCGTCTCCTCACCTTGGAGCATCATCGCCTGCTCACCTCGTCACCTCAGTCTCAACTGGTTGTTGACCCCACGCCTGCCCGCTCTCACGCCCCCTGTCAAGTTGACTTGTCGATTCCCCTTGTCTCTCCCGATACCTCGAGTACCTCCTGTCGCCCTACAGGAGTACCGTACGAGTACTGTACTCAACCACAAGTGCGTGCCTCGTACCTCCTCTTCCCTGCTGCATAGACCCGCGCTGACGGGGCCAGCCAGGGTTTCAATCTTGGGTCAACTACCAGCCTGGCCTTCCCATCTCTGCAGATTGTTGCCGACAGGACCCTGCTCAACTATTACCAGCACATAATCGTTCTCTCATCGGTGGTCCCCGTTTCCCGGCCTCTCATAACCCCCAATCTTTTGGTGTAGCCATCTTCAGCAGGGGTGCCTGCGTGTTAGACGCTGCTCCAGCTCCACAACTCTTTCGATCCCGACCTCCTACTCACCACCGCCTTTTGCCTGTCTGACCTGACCAGGGAGGCGCTCCAAGAGTATATCTTGAGGCTCGGCCGCAGTCTTGTCCATTCTTCTGAAATCCTGAGCATCTCCATTGGCTTCTCGCTGAGTTATCTCGTCTCTCTTCCTGTCCCCAAGAGAGCCCTCCCTCCACGAGCCTTCACCAGTTCACTACCCCTCCCTCATACCTGTTACCCCGCCATTCGCTGCAGTCCGCCGCCATCATGACTTCCAAGCCTACACGCAAGTTTTCCACGGGCGCCACGTCGCACCGCAAGAGGCAGATGAGCCTTCTCGTCGAGAAGGAAGGCCCTGTCAGCGCTCCTCTTCAGGTGCGTTTTCTCTCTTATACTGTCTTTGTGCTCCATCTTGACCTTGGATGGCTTTTTGGGCCCTCATGACATCTCGCGTCATCCCAATTGAGGCATCTGGAGCTTCCGCCATGAAACCACAATGCCGATCACTGTGTTGGCCAAAAACTGACGAGCTCTATCACAGACCCTCTACCTCGGTATCTCTGCCGTCTTCGCCGATGACCATACGGCCGTCATTGCCCTCGCTATCCATGACACCGTCTACCTCAACGACTTCTCCATCAAGCACATCTCGCTTGATGAGGACATGCGTGAGGGCCAGGACCTCATCGCCGACCACATCATTTCCGAGGTCGAGACTTATGAGCATGAGAACTTTGTCAAGTTCATCGGAGCCGGTCTCCCCGTCACGCTCAAGTACATGAGCCCTTCTCTCTGCTCGCGTCTCTGGCTCGAGCTCGATGTTGTCCCCGTCGTCCTTAGACCTGATCACGAGGCCAAGGAGAAGAACTTCTGGGATGTCAAGCGTGTCGATGAGCAGGCCGACTCTATGGCCCGCAAGTGTATCCTGTAAGTCTGTTCATGATGGATTTGCAAAGCTGGTCATTAACCAAAACCCCGCAGCAACTTTGGTCCCTCGCTGGTTCCTCACCTCCAGGTTGGCTACCGAGGCATTGTCCAGACTGACGCTGGCTTCCGGGTCCACCTCACCACCCTCCAGAACCACAAGGACACTTGCTCTGCTGCCACCTGGGGTGCCATGCAGTTCTACGCCACCAAGCTCCGTGAGAAGAAGACCAAGATTGCCTTCTTCAGCGCCACTCCTCAGGGTGGCGGTGTCGCTCTCATGCGCCATGCCCTCGTCCGTCTCAGCCGTCTCCTAGGCGTCGACGTGACTTGGTACGGTAAGTAGCAATGTCCCATCAGACAGAATTCGACAGCGTCCTAATAGCCAAACAGTTCCCAAGCCCCGACCTGGTGTTTTCCGAATCACCAAGAACCAGCACAACATCCTCCAGGGTGTCAGCCACCCCGACCAGCGAATCTCGGACCCTGAGAAGGCCGCCATCACCGACTGGATTGAGGACAACGCCAAACGATACTGGCTCTCCGAGGGCGGCCCTCTCCAGCCTCCTGAGGAGGGTGGTGCCGACATCATCTTCGTAAGAAAAACTATGCAGAAAGCGAAAAGAGATGGTTACTGACATGTGAACAGGTCGATGACCCTCAGATGCCCGGTCTCGTCCCCCTGATCAAGAAGATCACCCCGGACCGCCCCGTCCTCTACCGATCTCACATTCAGATGCGAAGTGACCTCATTGCCATCGAGGGCTCTCCCCAGAACGACATCTGGAACTACCTCTGGAGCAACATCCGGGAGTCGGACATGTTCATCAGCCACCCCATCCCCAAGTTTGTTCCTCACAACGTCCCCAAGGAGAAGGTCGTCTACCTCCCCGCTACCACCGACTGGATCGACGGTCTCAACAAGCCCATGAACAAGTGGGACACTGGCTACTACGCCCACATCTACAACCAGCAGTGCCTGACCCAGCGAATGTAAGAGTTGTCGGTTTTTATTGAAACATACAGAGACTAACAATTTCAGGACTCCTCTTGCCTGGCCCACTCGCAAGTACATCGCTCAGGTTGCTCGATTCGACCCTGCCAAGGGTATCCCCACCGTCATCGACTCTTATGCCGAATTCCGCCGCCGCTGCGACGAGGCTGGAATCACCGACCCTCCTCAGCTCGCTGTGTAAGTTAATCTGGCTTGCCCTCTATAACTTTTTTACTGACCTTGACAGCTGCGGCAACGGTTCCATTGATGACCCCGATGGTGCCATCATCTTTGACCAGACCATGACCCAGCTGGAGGACCACTACCCCCACCTGCTCGAGGACGTCAGCGTCATCCGCCTGGATGCCAATGATCAGCTCCTCAACATGGTTATTGCCAACGCCCACGTCATTCTCCAGCTCTCTACCCGGGAGGGTTTCGAGATCAAGGTCTCCGAGGCTCTTCACGCCGGTGTCCCTGTCATCGTCTCCAACGAGGGTGGTATCCCCCTCCAGGTCAAGGACAAGGTCAACGGTTATCTCGTCACCCCCGGCGACTACAAGACTGTTGCCGGCCACCTCATCGACCTCTTCACCGACAAGGAGCTTCACGCCAAGATGTCCCACGAGGCCAAGACTGGTGTCAGCGACGAGGTCGGCACTGTTGGCAACGCCCTCGGCTGGTTCTACCTCGCTGCCAAGTGGTCTGAGCTGGGCACCAAGCCCGGTCTGCGCGGCGACGAGAAGTGGGTTAACGATATGGCCCGTGAGGAAGCCGGCTTCCCTTACGCTGAGGGTGAGAACCGTCTTCCCCGCCACTACACCCAGCGCAAGCCTGAGGATGAAGTCGAGGCAAAGGAGGAGGCTGAAGAATAAGTCGACCTGGAGTCGCTTCTCTCTCTCTGTTAGACGTCGTTTCACCTAAATTCATATGGGGACGGAAGAAAACCAAGAGGATAGATGGATACGTGTTTGCGGTTACAATGGTTTATTGTTAGAATCGGTACGGGTTGTTTATGACTATGATGGGGTACGACATGTCTGCCCGCGTAGTCGGGAACGAATTCCACTCACCTGCAGTATCGGATTACACAGTTTATGCTTATGAAGAAAATACCATACAATTATTGTTTACTCGAGTATATTCTATCCTTTTCTGATATGCGAGGTGGTTGGCATGAGTTTGTAGAGTACGGTGGGATGTGCACTCTGCCGTGCCGCATGTCCAATACAATGAGAAGCAGTGAATGTTTGGCGAGACAACATGCAACTTCCCAACAGCACAGAAAGCCAGACATTGATCTATAGGTAGGTAGCCCAATCTGTGTGGGATCTTCCATTCAAGAAATTTAAAGGGGAGGCGTAGGCTGGCAGGTACTGTAACTGGAAAGCTGCCCCTGGCACCACTGCAGTGGCAGGCAGGTGCGAGGCTCAAGTCTGCCGAGATCGCACTCGACCACCTGCAGCCAAATTCCGTCAAGGCAGGTACATCCTCCCTTACCTGAGCTCAGCATTCGAACGACTTCCTCTGTAGGTGGGTCATCTCACCTTGAAGCCAGTGTCTCCGGTTCTTCCATTGCCCTTCATTCTCCCAGCAGGCTCAAGCTTCTGTCAACTCGGGGCGCCCACCTCACTCGTTTGTTTGTTTGCCTGCTTGTCCGTCTGGTCTTTCTGTACAGGTTTCGCGTTCGCCGGCCCATGGAATCTGATCCTCTAACCTGCCCACAGAGAGCTCCTCCGCCTTCCTTTCGCCTCACGATCCTCAACGCTGGCCCGGAAACATTGGCTCCATGTCTCTACCTGCGGTGGAGGGCGCGGGCTCTCCGCCCACGTCGTGCGTGGAGATGATGAATTTCGCGCGCGTTCAGATGCTCGCCGAGGTGGCTCGGGTAGAGGCAGCCATGCCGCCGCCAGTCATCAAGATCGAAGACAGCCCACCCCCGCCAGTCACGGGGGCCAACTGCGCTCCCGTTGGCGATGCATCTCTACGAGCCTTGCGAGGCTCAAGCCACGGCCATGGACTTCAAGGACCTCAGCCTACCGGCTCATCTGTCAAGATCGGGTCCCGTGCCCTGACTGCTCCCGTCTCTGCTTCGTTGAAGCGACCACACAGAGATGCTGATGGAGGAGCCAAGAACAACAAGGGAACCAAGCGGCACAAATCCGGATACTACACCAAAATCCTTTCCCTTGGCCAGGGTGAGTTGGGTCAGGTTTGGGTTTGTCGTGCTTGGGTCTAATCAGCTTCCAGCTCCCTCCCCAAACCCGGACACCAAGTACCTCATGTCCCTCCTCCAGAACCGGACCCTGACTCTTTGTTTACAACCCCCTCTGAAGAAAGGGGAGTTGGTCGGGACGCCCCAGACACACGAGTTTCGCATCTCGCAGGCTGGCTTGATCCAGCACGAAGCCCTGTCGGCCCTTGGCTACACTCGAGCGCTGCCCCTGTCTCTCCACGACCAAGACATCTGTGGGGGTGATGGTCCCATCATGCGCACCGTTCGGGGTCAGCTGCTCGAGGATGTGTGGTCTGGTCTGAGCAAGCAGATGAAGTTCGGGTTTGCTCGACAGCTTCACCACTTGCTAAGCAAGATGAGAACTCAAGCCACGACCACAGGCAACACGGTGGGATCTGTTCATTCTGGGCAGTACACCCTTTTGCTGGACAAGCATGCCGAGCACACGTACTATGCAATCCGCACGGATCCGACTCAGAAACAGTTCATGGCGCTTCTCATGTCAACCTTGTATGACACCGTGCCCAACCAGGTAGCCCAAGCTCTGATTTCTCAGTTCCGGACCAGCTACGACACGGTGCTCACGCATGGTGCGCTGTGCCCCCGGAACATTGTTGTCTGCAACGACACAATCGCATGGATTGTGGGCTGGGACTGTGCCGGATACTATCCCGCTTGGTGGGAGTATGTTCGGTTCTTCGAGGCGAGGACTGCCGAGGAGAACAGCGACTGGTACAGCTATGCGCGGGATATTTTTGACGATGAGTTTACGGCCGAGCTTGCGGCTTACCAGGGGTTGGGGAGATGCCAGCAGCCTTGAGCGAATGCTGCAGCAGCTTGTTTGACGGATGAAGGCAAGTGCTGGTTTGTAATACATGGGTCGAGTTTACAGCATTGCGGCCAGGATTGCCGTTGAATGACGGGCCACGAAGTATTGGGGCACTAATTGTATTGACTCCATGGCGATTCGATTCAGAATCTCGATGTACTATACACTCGATATCTTGACAAACAAAACATGTCTACACAGGGCTCGGCTCATGGCACCTCGGCGCGTGCGTCTGAACTATGGTTCTTTTGACTCTTGGAATTGGCTGCAACCCTTAGTTGCCGAAACGCTTGCCAACAGTCTCCCAGTTGACAACGTCCCAGATGGCGCTAAAGTACTCGGCCTTGCGGTTCTGGTACTGGAGGTAGTAGGCGTGCTCCCAGGCGTCAATACCGAGGAGGGGCTCGAGGTTTCCGGTGACGGGGTCCTGGTTGGGGCGGGTGACGACGGAGAGGGTGCCCGAGGTCTTGTCCTTGACGAGCCAGGCCCAGCCGGAGCCCTGGATGCCGGCGAGGGCGGCGTTTGTCTGCTTCTTGAGGGTATCGAAGGAGCCGAAATCCTCGTTGATGGCGGTCAGGAGCTTTCCCTCGGGCTCACCACCGCCGCCCTTGCCGTTGGGGGCAAGGTTCTCCCAGAAGAGGGTGTGGTTGACGTGACCGCCGCCGTGGAAGTTGAGGAGGGGCGCCTGGGCGGCGGCGGCCTTTGCGTCGCCCTTGGCCTGGGCCTCTGCGAGGGCCTCGGTGGCGGCGTTGAAGCCGTTGACGTAGGTCTGGTGGTGCTTGGAGTGGTGGAGCTCCATGATCTGGCCCGAGATGTAGGGCTCAAGGGCGCCATAGTCGTCTATAGTTTTTGTGTGTCAGTTGAAGTTGCGATGAGTGCTTGGAGAGATGGGCGCACAGGAGAGGTCGGGGAGAGTGGCCTTGGTGCGGACAAAGGCCATGGAGGCGAGGGGAGCGGCACGGGCCCGGAGGCCGGCGCGGAGGGCGGGAGTGGTGCGGAGGAGGGCGGACGACATGGTGAAGCTATTCGGTAATTGTCAGCGGGGGGTCAATGTCAATGTCAATGTCAATGGACAAAGGTCAATGAGGGTCGAGATGAGGGAGTTTATAATGAGTATTCAATTGCGATTAATGAACTATCAGGGCTGATTTTAAACGTACCAGACGAGGGAGGGTGGATGAATTGATGATGTAGGAGGGAGGGAGGAGGGGAGGGAAAAAAGGCATGGGGCGGAAATGTCGGATTGCCGAAACTGCGGGATAGCTCCAGCGGGGGATGAACTCAGCTTGTCGTCATTTCTAGGGAGCTTGGGCCCGCTGACGCTTGTGGCTAGAGGTTGGGATGTGGCTATTGTGGCTTTGTAAGAAGATGGTGAAGCAGCAGGTGGTGTATTTCTTTCATGACTTTCTTAGTTCACTCTTGTTTCTTGATCATTTGGTATTACAGTTAGATGCCTTTCAAAGGTGCTGCCGAGATTCAACTCGTCTACAGCTAAACTGGACATCTGTGTTGGATGTTAACTTGCACCATCATCATGAGATTGACGACAACAAGCCTTGGGAATCCAATAGCGATCGATCCACAAAAAACGTTTCCTGTTCACTTCCCCATGTAAAACAGGCTAATTCCGTAAACCCAGTCCAATCGCTTCAGCTCGGGGGGGGATTTTTGCTTCGGACTCTGCAACTCGGCCTTTTACTCCAAAAGCCGAATCGCGAAACGAAAGCGTGGGCGAAACGAAACATGCCAAGACTCATGTGAAATCTCGATTGCTTGGAAATAGGAATCTCTCTTTTTCATTGACACACCATGTTAGCTTGACCCGTTCCTCCGAGATAACCGCTTGTGCCGATCTCGGAGACCCGAGGTTGTTTCTGCAAGGTGACGTCTTGGGATACAACGTCTTCAAACGCGAAATCTCAACAGTGCCCGTTGAACACATAGTTTTTATCACTATTCCTACTTCACAATTTTCTAGGCTTTGTTGTTTCGGTCAGTCATCCAGCGACAGATAAAGAGATCCTGTAAAAACAAGCACAAAGATCCACCGATGGCTTCAAGTTTGCAGCTCAAGTACCGATAGGGCCAATAAGCTCTGCATGATTCCCAATGCCTACGATTATCCAATCTTTGACTCTAGGGTAGGCGAGAGCGGGGTCTTGCCGTTCCATTTAACGGGGCACGGGATTATGTCATTGTCCGGCGCGTCTTCCCCCTCCACTCAACGCGTCTCCAAAAGACGACGCAACCAAAGAGACAACACTTTGGCACTCACCGCAATCATGTCGTACTACGACATAGACGCCATCCTGACGGATGCAGAGGTATGTCTCCCCCATCAATATCATACACTCAGACTCACAAATGTCCCAGAAAGTCCCGTGCCAATTCGAAATCGACGTCCCCTACCTCGGCCACCTCGACAACTCCCCCCACGGCCTCAAGTCAAACACGCCCCTCAACCTCCCCCTCTGGCTCGCCGAGATGCTCGCCCTCGCCTCGACGCCGTCATCCCGCGCCCCTCTGACCCTCAACCTCCCCCCGTGTCTGTCCGCCATGGTCCTCGCCGCTCTGAGGGCGGACCCGCGTGCCGTGCCGCTGAGGGATCAGAGCGCGCACTTTTACGGTGTGGGCGTCAGGATGCTGGATCTGTTTGACGAGAGGGACATCGCAGAGGTTTTGAGAAAGACCTTTGTTGTCAGGGCCGGCGAGGTTGGCCTTCACGCTAGAAAGGCGGATGAGGGCGTTGGGGGCAATGGAGGCGAGTTTCTGAGGGGACTTGAGGAGTGGGAGAGGGCCCTGTTCAGGAGAGGTCACGATGGAGTCAAGGGGGCTAAGGAGTGGACTGAAAAGGTCAAGAAGACGTGATGAGCATACGACAGACCAGACACCGAGGTTCAAGGACATGCAGAAGCCCGACGACAAAATAAAGATACCCATGAGATGCCTGGATAGGCACTACGCGTCCATGAAATATTAAACTTCCAAATGGATTAATCAATCGACTCAAATATCACTAAAAAGAAAAACATTGAGGGATAAATCGCGTGCATCTTTCAGCACGTTCTATTGCCGGCTCCGACTCCTACGCCTTGAAGCCAGCCGAGGTTCCCATCCGTATTGAGGCAAAAAGGTACTCATCCATCGCTCAGTAGTGTTCCAACCGAACGACAAGCCCGGCATTTCCCCATCATGCCCCCAGATTCTAAAACCCCATGTTTATATCCCCAACATCATGTACAAGTCCACCTCCATCTCTCAATATCCAACCGCTCCGCTCTAGTAAAAGGAACCCCCTCGTCTCGAGGTGCAAAACAAACGCTGTTTCCCCATCATTTGACCCTTTCCCAAGGATCCCCAAAACAAAAACGCCATGCTCAAAAGTCGAGTTGGATCCCACATGTACAGCAAGAAATGCAACCGACTCCTGTTTTTCCTCTCCCGAGAAACCCCAATACCGACCGGCCCCAATGTATCATGGTCGCGCGATGAAGCACTTTCAATCGCGCTGTGAATAAACGTATAGGCCCCGCGCCATACAGCAGGCGGGACCTGGTGGCTGTCCCTGAAGGGATCGAGCCGGGTTGAGCGTAACCACCAGTTGCCAAGGGATTCGCTGAATAGTAAACCAGAGAGTAATCATCGACGCCGTGACGGTAAGAAATAAGAAAGATTCGGAGGCGAAGAAGAAGAGAAACAGCAATCATAAAATAGGCTCCTTGAAAGTCATTAAATGTGAAGGGAAAATCGGAAAGGCCCGACCAACGGATGGGACCCTTGGTCTGGGGAAAGGCTGCTATCCAGAGGAAAGCAGATTGCTGAGTTCAAGATGCCAGATTGGGCATTGTCGTGTCGACCCATCCTTGGCTTGAACTCGGCCAAGGTTTTTTTCTTTTTTTGGTGTTTTGTTCTTTTCGCCCATCCTTATCCCTTGGTGCTCGACAATAACTCGACGTTGAGATCTAGTTCAGCGAAGCACGCCAACTGGTGGAAGTTGGGAAATATCCATAAGGAAATAAACAAGAACGATAGCCGATACTCCAGGGAACCCCGTCCCCTGTCGCCATCACACCTTAAGCCCACTGGACGTTTTCTGAAATACCAAGCTGAGACATCTCTTGGTATGTCGTCGGGGTGATGGTGTTTGTGGACGAGAGGTTTGACCCAAAGGCTGAGGCGCCCTGGTCCGAGAAGGCATAGTTGTCGCTCAGAGGGACCAGGGGAGACCCATCCGAGAAAGGCGAGTACCCGAAGCTGCCGGCAGACGAGATGGGGGCCTGGATGCTGAGCTCACCGTTGGCTCCAGCCAACATGGCGGGATCAGCACCCTCAAGAGCGAGATCGTAGGTGGTCTCGCCAAAGGGGCTCATACTGCTGCCAATGCCATACATCTCCATCTGGTTAGGTAGGCTGGAGCCCTCCATCTCGGCATCAACCATGTCCGAGTCGCCCTCCTCCTGATCCATGATAGGGGACTCGTTCATGCCAACCTCGACCGTCTTGTCGACGAACCAGACCTTGAGCTCAGACATGGGGGGCCAATCACCACCACCCTTGCCTCCGCGCTTCTCATCACCATTGGCACCCTTCTTGCCCCGGGGAGTCTTGGGCTTGAAGTGTGTGCGGCGGAGATGAGCGGCTGCGTTGTAATAGGCGCCATACTCCTTTCCAGAGGTGCACGCCTTGCATTTGGACAAGGGGTTTACAGCCTTGACGTTGGACTTGATGCCAACTGTCGCTGGGTCACGGCAGACAAACTTCTTGACGAAGCCCTCATGCTTGGCGTTGATGTGCCGGCGAAGCTCATGGTCGCCACGGAAGCCATCTGGATGCTCAGTACACTGGGTGCAGTGAACCTTGGGGTGCTTGGGCCGCTGGTAGCTGCTCTTGTTCACAGGCACCTTGGCCTCCTTCTTGGTTGCGGTCGAGTTGGCTTCGGTCTTGGTGGCCTCCTCCTTGGGCTTGGGAGCAAGCTGAATGGCCTTGGCCGACTGCAAAACACGCATGCGGGCTTCTGCAGCTCTGCGCTCCAAGTTGGAAGCAGTTGATCGCACACTTGAGATACTTGTGTTGGAAACAGATCGCTCCATGTCCGTGGACTCGGGTGATGACAAGAGCGAGCTCTTGTTGGCGGTTGCCCACTGCTGAGTAGCAGCAGTGGAGGAAAGATTGGCGCCGAGGCCGATGAGATCATGCTCAGGCGTGTACTGCTTGCTGGTGGGGTAGAGGTTGGTTGGGCTGGGAGAAAGATCCGGAGCAACGATCCCGTCGATGTGGGACTGCGATGATGCCATGGTGGCCATGGGAACCCCAAAGTTGTCCAAGGCGCTATTTTGACGTGTCAGAGGGCCCGGGGCCTCGGTGACAGAGGGGCCGGAGACCATGGAAGGACACGCCGATGAGAGGGGGTAGCTGCAGGGCACATTGGAGGAGAGGCTTGAGGAGAGGCTCGAGAAGGCGTTTGTGGATGCCATGTTGTATGAGAAGTTTGAAAAGGACGAGTCAAACTGCTGCGAGCTTTGGGGGATCTCGGTGTACATCTTCAGGAACTCGCCAGGATCCATGCCGATGTCGAGAGGTTGGTTCTCCTGGACGCTGGGCAGCCGTTCGGATGCGCCCTGGAGGGACTGGTTGGCGGGCTCATCTTGAGAAGCGCAGAAGCGACCGATGGACGGGTTGAGAGGAGCGATGCGGTTGCCGGTTTGTGAAAAAGGCATCTGAGACTCGGACTGAGTTGACATGCTCCGGCTCATGGGGACTGTAGCGCTTGACTGTTGGGAGTATGCTCTCCTCTCGCGCTTGTGAGCCTGCAGGCCGACATTGCGTTCCTATGGTGTGTCAGAGGGCGGGCATGGGGCGAGACGTCAGGGTGTGTTCCATACCGTGATGGCACTCTTTATTTGGGTGGGATAGCTAATGGTAGACCTGCTACGAGAGAGACCACTACTTCGTGCACTTGAGGCGCCATAGCTGGGAAGCTGATGGCCCTGGGCCAGCGAGTACCCGTAGTTTTGGGCGAAGTGATTTAGTGTTGAAGGATCTCCTCTGAACTGATCCTGCACCAACTGCTCGAGGTCGTTATTCCGTGCGGCGAGGAGCTGGACCCGACGCTGTAGCTCCTCGACATTGGTGGAGTTGTCTAAATTCATCTTTGTATTGATGTCAAGTTGCACGCGGGATGATTGACGATGCAAGCGAACAAGATAAGATGTGAGGCGGCAAGTGTAGTGTGCAAGATAGGATAACCTTGACAGGCTCACGATGCGATGGATGCTGGTGTAAGCCGGACGTTGGACGATGGGGTAGCTGCGACAAAAGTGGGCAGCCCTGCTCTAACCTGTGGATGTATGGCGAACAAGTGTAAAGCTGAGGCGGACGAGACGGGAGGGTCAAGAACTGAGGACAGACAGATCTGAGGCTCACGTTTGGTCGCGTTGGAAAAGTGGGATATGGGAGTCGAGAAAGACGACGGAGAAGGGAAGGACAAGAACGAGAGCGTGAACGAAGATGCGGACGGGATGGAGGATTAATACGTGAGCCGGGATGGAGAGAACAGGCGGCCCAGTCGTTCTGACGAGGCTTCCAATACCCACCCTCGAGCAGGGGTGAGCAGGGATGGTGGAACTGGGCGGTAGCTGCGGTGTGTGGACTCGTACTGTAGAAAGGATCTTGGTGGGTGGGCTAATTAAGGTGTAGTAGGCTGCTTGATAGAGACCGCGGGTCCCGGGCGTGCGTGGGCGTGTGACGATGATGTAGCGTGCGTCTGGGTGGTGTGTTTCGAGGGAATGAGAAGGAGATGGACGAGGTATGGTTGGTGATTGCTGGCGAGCTGAGCTATGGATGCCAGTGGCCTGACGGGAGGGAGAAGACGTCGATAATAAATGAACTGCATGCGACGAGTGACAGGACAGACTGGGAACAGATTCTCAAAAGATGCACGTTGAAGAAGACGCTGATGCAGGGCTAGAGGCTGCGGCTAGCTAGGTACAGTATCCGTAGATGGCCTGGTTTGGTGTTTGAGATGCAGATTGAAATAAAGATGAAAATGACTGAAGGCGTGGGATGAGACAGGAATGGATGGAGCCCATGGCCCATGGGACCCGGGCGAGAGATGGAAAGAGCCCCCCAAGCCTACCTACCTACCTAAGCCTGGGCAAGGTGGACGCGTGACGACACCTCAGTCCGCACGTTGACAGCACCCACGCATGGCTTCACCTCCAGGGGGTCCACCCGCTAACAAACGTCCTCCCCAAGCCAAAACGGTCGCTGGAGGTCGGCATGTTTGGTGCCTGTTGAGTCAATGGTCCATGCTATGGAGGTGCTGCTGGCAGTCCCGCGCCGTCTCCTTACCGGTGAGGTCGGCCCACTAATAAAACACCCCGGGTAAAGTTGTCTCAATCCAAAAAAAGAGCCCCCGACGAAGAAAGGAAAAAAAGGACCAACTCCAACAAAAGACATCCCTGTCGGCTGACGCCCGGCTGCAGAGTGGAGTCCTGGTGACGCTCATTGGATGTTTCAAGCCGTCCCTCCAAAGCGGGTTGGCTTCTTGCCCTGGTCTGGCCTGCTGCGACCACTACAACCTTCCTCCCCCATCACCCACGGTCTCTCTCTCGTTCTCGGTTTGCGCGTACAGCCAACTCTATTCGAAGACGACGAAACGGGTTGAAACGAGGCAGCTTTTTAGGGGCGTAGGAGGCTGAGCTGGGCTGTGTACTCACTCGTTTGCCTGCTTGCCATGATGACTCTTCTGTGTGTGTGTGTGTGTGATACAACTGCAAAACGCAACATGTTGTGCATCTCGATGGGGAAAACAGGACCTGTCCAAGAGTCTAGGACTCGCTTTTGAGTGAGACATAACGGCAAGCCGCAGATTTCTGACACCTCACGACCCATCCCAACTCCCGACCGCCATCTTCATTCCTGGTAGCTGGCTACGTAATTAGCGGCGGCATCAGTCATCATTCTCGATACGGGCGGTGGCTTGTAAAAGAGAAGAGAACCCCCCAGCCAGCCACAAGGACAACAACAAAGAAGCAACGTTGAGAACAGTTACAACCCAACCCCAAGACTGAGTGGACTTGCATGACGTCCAACCCAGCATGCAGCCCGCCAACAGCAGAAATCGGCAGCAAAAAGCAACGACAACTCAAGGAGCGGTGCGTGGCCTGGGGCATTTCTTGGTTCTTTGGGGGAATGACCCATGGGATCCAATGCGAGATGGATGTCATGGATCGCCCACTCACACACAGTGGCATGGCAGAGGCCAACGAAGAGCGGGCACTGGGCGGGCGCCAGGGGGGGGCACCGACGCCAGAAGCGCCTCCGAACGCCAAACCGAGTAATTCAACGTGTCCATCATGGGATGGGGGAGACCTCTCTTGCGCCTGCATAACACGCAGCAGCGCAGCGCCGCTGCGTGTTATGAGTGAGACTGCTGCTGCGACAGTTACGAGAGCGGTTACGGGACGGCGTCATATCATGCGCGAGCCCGCCCAAACCTTGACCGGCTGCACCTTTCTGCCAGGTGCTGTTGTCAGTTCCCGTCTTGTCATCAGTAGGAATGGAAGCTAGGTCTTGAAGATACAAGGGATAACTGCTTGGTAGTCCGTATAATCACCGATGGGGGTTCTTGGTTCGATTGCGCCGTATCGCCAGTGTGGCTATTTTCAGCCCTGTAGGAAGAAGCACTGAGCAGACAATCTCGTAGGCGAGACCAGGAGCCTACCAACACTAGGGAACCGGCGATGCTGATCACCATTTTCCCTGGCATCTATTTGCTGGGCATTCCAGATCCGGTGCCAAGTGCCGCCTCTCTCGCTATTCGCTTACTGAAATGACCCAAGCCCCCGGGTTCAACAGCATTCGACTTGCACCGGGCGGTGTCCCCTCCCCCTCGAGCAAATGTGCAGATGGGCTCAACCCCCTTTGATTCGTCTTCACCGTAGCTGAACAGCAGATGTGCAGTCACAACAGAGATGCCATCACCAAGAGTCTGAAAACGTGCGCTGCCTCCACCTCCAACTCCAACTCCAACGGGTAATATCCCTGCCGGGCTAGCACCACGCTCCATCTCATTTGCACCCACCTCCCTAGCAAAAACGAGGCAATCAACGAGACCTGGCACCCAGCGATTGGCTCTCGAGCGTGGTCGGGTTGGCCCACCGCATCTCGATTGGCTCCCGCTGTCGCATAGAGTGAGGCGGACGGCGCCATGCTAGCAAGTGTGACTCCCCCCTTCTCCAGACCGAGCCAACCTAATCAGATCCTCTGTCGTTTTCTGCTTCACACCATCTTCTTTTTTTACTGCTTCCTGTGTTGGCAGTTGGCTTCGAGAGAAATAACCTCATGCTCTCGGGGAACTCGGGCCCCCTTGCTCAAACGATGCCGATCTCATCGTGTCCTGGACTAGGTCCGACTAGTCTAGACTCTGCGATCTTCACGGCAGGACAGGCATGACCCAAGCTTCCCAATCCCTCGACCGACAGTCCAATGTCGCGAGGGTTTCGCCCGGGTCCTGTGTCATGCAGTCGAGTGCACTTGCAGCTACTGTACGAGTTTCTTCTGACTCGAACATGGAAAAAGCTTGGCTTGGCTGTAATTACCTCGTCCTGCGCGTGTCTAGCCCAGGAACAGCAGTTGTTTGCTGCGTTGTCGACTTATGCTAGTTTTTGCAACCATCACGGCCGCTGTCTTGATGCCGGGCACCCGGGCGTCTGCAACCTTGAGAGCTCCAATGCTTGCTTGCAACCCTTCCCGCGGAAGCTCGTCCGGATCAACAGCCCCGATTCATCCCCTTCTCGGAATCCGTAGATGTCCTCAGTCCTCCGAAGGCGTTGATGTTCAGCTGCGGCAGATAGCATCTCCCGAGTCGCTTGAGCTTGTTGGTTGGGCTCACAGAGAGAGACGAGTTCCACTTTCCACTGCCCCGTTGCCTCGTTTCCTTGCGATGATCATGCAGGCTCAACCTCTGCCATGCCCGTTTCAACTCGAATATTTCGCAGATCATTTACGGAACCGGCCCACCAGTCTTGATCCCGTGCCCGTGCGGCTTTGTCGCTTCAGCCGCCCGCGCGCACGTGTGAAGGGGAACGCAATGCAGACGTTGACCACCCACCGCGCCTGATTGTGTGTTTGCTTACGACGTCTTAATACCTTGCGTGTCGATCCGCGGCTTAAGCAGAACACGTGCGACACCTTTGACAGACGCATGTCTCGATAGAGCTAAGCTGGGCGGCACCCCTTGATAGGCATGCATAGATGGCTATGCCTTTTACTCCAAGTCTGGGAATGACAACTATTAGCGAGCAATGCGGGAAACACTAGTCTGCTTTCTCGTCACCTGACTACAAGTTGTCAGTTGTCTAATTCACAGTTGTGATTATCTCGCAGCTCAAGGGTCGGCCACCCTACACCCCACATTTGTCTTGTGAATCCCACAGTTGATTGCGTTTTACAATGCCACAATCAGTTGCCTAACACACTTGGGAATATGCAGGACAATATAGGGAAACCCTGGCTCGAGGTGATTAAGCCAAGTCGGACGGCTTGTATCTGTTACATAGCTGCATGAAGGAGTTGGTAATGCCTTTGGCGAGCCCTGAGCAAGCGTCAACTAGGGCTGATGTACACAACGAACCATGACTCGACAAACCACTGTCGGCAGTCTATGCTTCTCGGTTTCGGCAGCCAAACGGGACACGTCCGTCAACGCCAGGATCCCCTTGGGATGCTTCTCCAATATCGTGCCATGATAAGCGCTTAGCGTTCTACTAGAGCCATATCTTGGAGTCACGCAGAGTCAGCAATGGCCAACGCCAGTTCCAACTCGGGCACCTCGCCGCAATCGTCGTCCGAGCTCAAGTCTAGCGGCCCGGCGATGAGATCCAAACAGCATTTCGTTGATCTCCTCGACCACCGGGTCCAGGACCTTTCTGTCTGCCGACTCGGGGGTGCCCACCTGGCCCCGGAGGTGGCAAACTGCCCACCGAGACACGTGTAGGGCTCCGAAGAGTTCTCCTGGCAGCTGGCTCCCCTCCCGGAACGGGGATGTTCCTGGCAACGGCATGTGCCGGTGACATGCCCGTCCAGCAGTCGATCGAGCCATGTTGGGCTCTTGGTTACAGATTTAAAGTTGTTGATTTGAGACGAACCTTGCACACCGAGGAGCCAACATATCTTGTCTCCTCACTCGAAAGCATCCAGGAGAGGAGACAACTAGGCCTCTGGGCAAGGAGATGAGGTATGAGGTAATAGTCAGCTGCTTGGTTGTATCCTCCAATTTAGACAGTCATTATTATTAGGTACTCATCTCGCATCGGCGGCGATGCCGACACTCGGCCCCTCTTAATCTCCTAGGCTCCGTAGTCTCAGTCCGTTAGAAGTGGAAATGGCCGGCGTCGTGCTCGGGGGCCCTGGAGAACCATGCGCCGCCCAAAGCCGGAGAAATCGCCGGACAGTGGCTTCCCTTGTCTTTCTTTACCTGACACCGGCGAAACTTCGGAAAACTGGTGCTTCGCAAGATGACGCCTGGCTCAACCAATCGAAAACCCACAGCTCGGCCCATCATGACACCTCTCCCACTAACGCTTGGCAGGCCGACTAAGCGGGTGCTTGACGTGACCTTCTCATCTCCTTGAGCTCTATGTGAGCTATCCACGGCACATTACGGCACGATGCGCCGGTTCAACTTGGTACTCCTGGCTGTGATCCAGCTTGCCCGAGCTCGCTCCCCGAGCTTTAGCATCCACGAGGATCTGTTGACGTATCCTCAGGTAAGCCATCCCATCCCGGGATGCCGAGGGGTTGATTGATGCTCATCGTTGGTAGTTTGAGGTCATCTTTGCCGACGACTACATCTCCGAGAAGGATGCCAATTCCTTGCTGGAGCAGAGTGTCCAGCATTCCACCTACTCGGCCGACTTTGCGCAGTCTACCCTCCAGCAGGTCCGAGAGGCCAACGAGCGCGACAATGACGAGGCCAACGAAGGCGAAACAGGCCCGTCGCATACATACGAGCTGATGAAGCTTCCTCCCCACCAGTACCTATGCTCCATCCCCGTCATACAACCCCCGGCGCCCGAGAACAAGACTGCCAACGAGCTCGCCAAGGCCGAGGAGGCACGCGAGCTCAGTCGCGCGACTGCGAGTGGGTGGGAGCTTCTCGGACAATTAGAGAATTCATGCCTCTACTTCATGTCAGGATGGTGGAGCTACAGCTTCTGCAATAACCGAGAGATTGTTCAGTTCCACGCCCTTCCTTCCATACCCAACGGACAGCCTCCCAAGCGTGACCCAAACACGGCTCAGTTTGTCCTGGGACGGACACCTACGATCCCTCACAACGCTGCTTACCAGGCCAAGAAGAATGGCCAGGAGGAGCCGGCTCCAGCAGAGCTGCAGGTCAAGGGCGACCAGCGATATCTGATTCAGCGACTGGAGGGAGGAACCATCTGTGATTTGACAGGACGGGATCGCACCATCGAAGTCCAGTATCACTGTGTACCGGGCATGAAGAGCGATCGAATCGGCTGGATCAAGGAGGTGACAATTTGCGCGTACCTTATGGTGGTGAACACGCCACGCCTTTGCAACGATGTCGCTTTTCTACCCCCTGAGGAGACGAGGGCGAACCCCATTACTTGTAAACTCATCCTTGGAGAGAACGACACTCCTCCTTTGCTGGATCAAACCGCCCCCGTTGAGGCACCCAACACTCAGGAAGTGAAGCAGCAAGAAGGCTCAACTGCCCAAGACGAGTCTCCGGCGAAGGAGCAGGTCAACATTGGTGGCGTTATTGTCGGCGCACGGAATGTCCTCTCTTTTGCCGACGAAGCTGGAAAGCCGCCTGCTAAGCTCGCCCCTCCTCAGAGCTACTTTGCCAACACGGACACGGATGCCGAGCGCTTTATCGAAGTCGTCGCCTCCGGAAAGTCTGCGGAGGAAGGCGGTGAGTCCAAGGTTTTGAGCAATCCGGAGCTTGAGCGACTGGACCTTCAGCCCAGCGTGGTGAAGGACATGGCAGAGCGGATGAAGAAGATGGCAGGGAAGCATGGTTGGAAGCTGGAGCTCGTGGAGCTGCCGGGAGGTGACAAGGAGCTGAGAGGCTATATCGACGCGGACGAGGAGGAGCTGGCCAAGGACAAGGCCCAGAAGAAGCAGGAAGCAGCTGCAGGTAAAAAGGAGGAAAAGAATGTAGCGGAAGGGCAGGGTGAAGTGAAGAGCAAAGAGAAGGATGAGAAGCATCAGGAAAAGAGTGAGGAGCAGGCTGAGGAGAAGGCCGAAGAGAAGAAGGGAAGCCAGGAGGAATACTTCCAGAAGCAGGAGCTGTGATTGGGGTAGATTTGTTCGGCGTTATGGTATGGGTTATTGATAGCATGAATATACTTTGCATGGGCGTATATGTTGTAGACATCTGGCTTTCATTTACTTGACATCAATTTGTTGATATTGTCAAAGAGCCACAGACTCGCTTGATCCTGTATATGATGACCCTCGTTGGTACAGCGTAGACAGTCATCTCCTGGCCATGTATAGGGCTTGCTAGATGAACATGCTTTCTCTGGACACTGGGCCTGATCTCTGCGATGAGGGCTACGGTTGGTGACGATCCCCTCGAGGGTCGAAGCTGGAGGTTCACGATGAGAGAGACCTGCAGGAGACCAATCTGGGGTAATGTGTATCCAAGACACCCCCCTTTCGAGGTGGAGGTTCAAGTTCATGAATCCCCGGTGTAAGGAGACGGCACTTAGAGTGATGAGCATATCTTTGCAGTTCTCAACCCATCCGTGCAACCCCCCCTGTACGTCATGGAAGATTGAGCCCACATCACAACTCACCTATTTCTACACCTTGCTTGACCGAACTAGTGAATAATTCCCGCCAGATTAGAGAAAAAAACGGCTTTAGCTAATCTTGCGAGAGATATGCAACTGTCCATTCCCCGCGGCGGCATGGTTCTGGAATGATCGGTCGGGGCAAACTAGTGTTGGACAGAGAGTCATGTCGTCCACCTAGCTTGGCCGAGTCAGACGGAACAATACGCTGTTTGTGATGGATTCTTGTAGATATTCCCCATGACCACTGCTTCGAGCACACTGGAATGAAGAACGAAGATCACAATCTCTTGTGCAGAGATAAAGGCTGCATTGTTTGGACGTAGGTAGCCAAGGCACTTGAGTAGCCTTTGGCAATACCTCGAGAGTAGCACTGGACTCTGGGCCGAATGACTCAAATCCTTGGTCATGTTCACTTTGAGAAGAGTCAAAGCGGGGTGTAGCTTGCTACATCCTCTGCTCCCCGGTCTGAACCACGACTTCAGAGACTTTATCTGGGCCTTTCTCATCTTGCTTGACATCTCAATGACCAGATTTTGATGTGATTTAGCTGCTTCTCAATATTGCCTTGTCATTCCGGTTGGCATTCAATCAGCATTGTGAAGTGAAGTACCGCTCTTGATATGGATGCCATTGAACTCGTCACAAGGTAAATCGGTGAGTAGTGCCTGCTTAGGTACATGCCAGCATCGAGAGCGACTAGGAATTGAACAAGATTACTCTACTCAAAGTCCTGTTGCTGTTTTCTCAACGTTGATGTCACCCGCGGCTGTCCCTTTCAATAGGGCGCTATCCTGGAGGGGTTTCTTCTACCTATCGCTGAGTGACATGTCGCAACGGCATGGTCGATCGCTTAGCATTCCGGAAAGTCCAACTTTAGAGGTAGATTCACCGCGAGAACAAGGCCATGGCATGAATGAGTGACAAATCGAGCGGCGTGCAAAGCCGGTGACCAGACCTTGACACACCCAGCCAAGTTTATTGGTGCGACAGGACTACGTAGAATGTCACACCACTATATCATGATATCAAGAATGGAGGTGAACTCTGCTACCCTTGTTTGGTCGAATAGCATCGGCGATGTTTTGCAGACGGGTCTAGACGCACGGCAATAGATCTGGAAACAAGCATCTTGGCAATTCCAGTTTGATGGCAATATCACTGACCAACGACGGGGCTCTTTGCACACCGATATTGGAGAGTGGCCGTAACAACAAGCCGGACAGCATCAAGCTCAAAGGGCTGTGGCAAGACGAAGAGTTATAGCACGCCTGGGTGATCCGTCTCGCCGTACTGCTAGTTACGTTGGGAAAGGAGTTTGCCACTATAGAAGTCAAGGCAGGTTGCTGTCGTGATAAAAAGATGCTTGCGGAAGGGCGGCCTCGGATATCCGCAGACAAGAAAGGCGCATGATGGCGTGGCATAGCTTGTGGAATGTCGACGGTCAATATCGCCGTGGTCCTGCCAGCTTGCCCGTTGGACAAGAAGGCGTCTAGACTTGGGCTAGGAGGCTTGTTTGTCATGGTCGGGCTGACGTTTTGGGGAGCCTGATGAACGCCAAGGCTTGATAGATCTGCGATGCTTAACGTTACCTTGTTCCAAGCCTTGCGCTCCCCCGTCGAGATCTTTTTTGGGTTGGGGCACTCTGCGATACCCATCCCTGTGATACTTTCCACAGCATTTCAGCTTTTTCACTTGACGGCGAAATGGTCCGAACGCGGGCATCTTCGGGAGCCAACTTTTTCAGCTCTTTAGCCTGTGAACAGGTTGTATCCCCTATCCCTGGCTGGTTCTTGGTGAACCGCAGATGCAGATGCAATAGCCAGACCGCGCCGCCGGAATTGACCGCCTCGTCCAAGTGTTTGCTGCGATGCGGTGCGGTGCAATTCAGGCTGCATGGCAGATATGCCGCCAAAGAGGCGGTATGCAAACCCCAGCCCAGCCGCAGATGCGTTTGGACCTGGACAGTTCCCACTTGGTCGCATCTTGCAGAGCGCATCAAAGTTTGATCTGGATCGATTGGACGAGATGTTGGATCGATTTGATGTATGTGTCTGCGTTCGTAGTAAGTTTGCGAGCCTGGCAAAAGGTTCCTGACAGTGGCTGAGAGGTTGGGGGAGCATTTGTCAATTGAGGCGTAAAGGTTTCACGTGAGAGGGTGGCCAGCTGCCAGGGCGGCCAAGTCCCGACGGGAAAGGCTTGGGAGGAGGTGAGACTTTGCGGGAAGGAAGAGCAAGGGACCCGAAGGGCGTTTTTTGCTTTGCCTTGACCCTTTCCATCAAAGGGCTCTTGTGGCGAGGCAAGGCAAGGCAAGGGTTTGAGAGTTCTGGACTGGGTCTATTGAAGCCTGAAGCGGACCGAAAGTGACAAGGGCCGGACTCGTTTCACCCGTCGTCGCGTCACAGCTGGAGGGAGAGAGTTAAAGTCGAGCAGATTTTATGCGCGGTAGCCAGATCGCCGAGCGACGTATACGAGCACATGGTCTGGCAATTCGACTCAATGGCTTGATGCGAGTGATGATGCATGGCTTGCAAGGCCCTGGAGGGGGTTTCAGTTGCGTTGCTGGTGACAACGACGAGAAGCAAGGCGATGGATGGAATGGATGACCGGGAAGAGTTGAAACATCCATGACCGACAGTCAGGTCGAGCCAACGACTTTCAACGGCCAGCGAGGGAACCGCCGTGTCCGATAAACGGACGGACGACTCTGCTGATCCTACAAGGCCCTCGAGTCTTGCTTTTTCTTCTTCTCTTGCTGTCTCTCCTCCCCAAGCCACGCTGAGAGACCGTCGTCAGAGAACAAGACGCCAAAAGCAAGGGCAGAAGCAAAAAAGCGAGGGAAGAGAGAGTCCAAGTGACGACATGGGTGTGTTTCCCCTGCCATGTCCCTGTCCGAGAGGGCGCCCCGCTCGCCGGGAGCCAGGGGGCCATGCTCCCCAGGATGACGGGAGAGTGCGTGATTGGTGGACGGGAGGGCTGTTTGCGCAGGAGGAAGTGATGGGAGGTGACGGGAGGGGAAGTAGAGCTTGTTAGTGGAGGGAGGGGGGAGAGCAAAGTTCTAATTTTGATGTGACGGGCACGCGTCGTTGGCTGTGGGAGAGTTGTGAGAGGACGTGATGCAATATCAACTGAGGGGTTCAATATTACATGCTCACCTCAGTCCCTCACCTCTATTCGACGACAATGAGCTGCAGATGCCAGGGGATCATGATCACTTGTTCTCCGTGGAAACAGCCGTCAACAAACAACCAAGCACAGGCCAGACTGGGGCACCTGATGACCTACCGCAAACACCTAAATCTCACTTCCCTTGAAAGGAGAAGGACGACTCGCTCGTAGACTATCGGTATCAAAATGACGACCCCCCCAGTAAACAGTAAATGGTCCAATTCAACTCCCGAGAGTACACAGCCCACTTCCTGAAACCCTCCCCCACTTCTCAGCCAGAGCGCGGGCAGCGCGTCGCGTCTACCCATGTCGATCCTCTCAATCAACGGAACACGGCCGGGGGCGCGAGCGCGGGCGGGCACTAACAGCAGCTACCGCGTCCCGCCCAAAATTTTGCTAGTGGGTGCCTGACGGAGCTGCAGCGCTAATGCGGAGGCCCCTACCGTAGCACGACTCTCAGGTTCTTCTCTCAAGCCCCTGGGGCGGGCTTTAATGCCAGGGATCGGTGGCATTGGAATGGATTGGCTCGCGTTGTTGGTTTGGGTTTGGCTCTTGATTTCTGGCAGACGGAAGGGACGTGCAGTGCAGTACAGTCCATATGTACGTATCACAGACTGCTCGCATCCTTTCTTTTTGCCCTCCTCCTCCAGGTTCCCTCTTCTCCCTCCCTACTCCCCTTTCTCTTTGTGATATCCATCCATCCATCCACCTTCTGCCCCGAGACGAGACAGTCACGTCCTAATTAATTTCCTGACCTTCAGATTGGCCCATTTCCTGTCGTTCTTGGCTTCCACTCGTCCTGTGCTGCGTGTCTCGCTTGAGCATTCTCCTACACGTTACGTACCTCCTACTTTACCTTGCCTTGTCTTACTCCTTGCGCCGCGACCTCTTTTCTCCCTCCCCACCAAACACGAGAAGACGAAACCCACCAGTCTCTCCCTCGCATCGTCATCCCCGACCGACTCTCCCGAGTCATTAGAACCTCCGCCGTCTTCGACATCGCGTCCCCTTCCTTTTCTTCAAGAGATTCCTCCAAGTGCTACTTGAAGCACCATCATTGCCTGACAGCTTCGTGACCGAGACAGGAGACGTCACCTCTCCCAAGGAAACCACTGCCGACATTTGCGACACGTTTGCGTCTGTTTCGGCAACACTCAATACAAGGAATCTAATTCCTATCTAGTTCCGACATTGCCTTCATCGACCGGTCAACGGCCTTGAGACACGGACTAGCAGCATCAATTACACAATATCCTACCCATTACGCCTCCCGAGACGACACAGACCATCCAGTACATTCCGCGATGAAGTGAACCAAGCTGCTCCATCGCGATCTGGACCTTGGAGAAGCGCGATCAACCTCGATATGCTGCATAGACACGTATAATTGTGTGTCTGATCGCCCATCCGTCTCGAACCAACATCGATATCACATACAAAGACAACCCGTTCTGCTTGACCGAGAAATCCAACGGCAGGCCTGTTCTTCTCATACTCTTATACTCTTAATCACATAGTCAGCCCTTCGGCATTTCCTAATCATGGAGCGACCTCCTTCGCGGTCTTCTTATGGGCGAACCGCCTCTCGATCGTCCACTAGCACCACCAACACGAGAGTCACTATGCATAGCACGAATAGCTCGACCTCTCACCCACCTCAATCTCCTCAACTATCCCACTCGCAACACTCACAGCACTCCCACCGTTTCTACCATGCTGCCTGTCAGCGACCTGCCAGCACCACTCCACGAACATCGGCTCGATTGACGCCGCGCCTAACGAGAGAATCCAGCAGCGAATCCACGCGCCAACCAGTTGTCTCATCTTTCCTTCAGGAGAGGCTTCAGAAAGAGCGCCAGGCCGAGATCGAAAAGGCATCGTCGTGGTCACGAGCCAACACCGAAGCTAACTCTTCAGGCGAATTCGGCCAGGTCAGCCATGGTTCCCCTGCTAAGCGTAGGGAGTCCGATGTGCACCGACCTGAGTCAGCCGCTGGAAGTGAGCCGTCTAAGAAGAAGGGGCTGGGGGTCAAGGACATGGAACAGGTAAGATTGCCATTTCTCTCTGGAGGAGCCTAGCTGACCGGTTCCAAGGTTATCTCTTCTCTTCACAAGCAGAACTTTGACCTCAAGTTGGAGCTGTATCATCGCCGGGAACGACAGACGGCATTGGAAGACCAGGTCGAAATCCTGGAATCGCAAAAGAGAAGAGTTGATGAGATCAACGACAACCTCGTTCAAGAGATGGAGAAGCGTGACAAGGCAATTGAGGAAGCGGTTGCCATGATTGTGACGCTCGAGGCCAGGCTTGAGCAGTTTGCCCAAGAGCGTGCCATGGTTCAACAGATCGAGGCCGAAGGAGATTACATGGCGCCCGCTTACAACCCTTGCTACGAGGATCCCGCACCCAAGTCCAAGTCGCCGGAACCCGTGAGGCAAGGGGATGGTGCTAAGGCCATCACCCGGATGCCGAGCTTCCTGTCTGAGCGGAGTGAGAACACCGAGAACTTGCGAAATGTCTATCTTGGAGCTAGAGGCAGTGTTCTCAGCCTCCCACAAGTACCCGAGGGTGAGGGGAACTTTGAGAACGGCCCCGGTACCGCCTTGGGCAGCCCTAGTCTCAGCGTCCTGAGCGAGAGCTCTTTCGTGAGTGTGTACGGAAAGAAGGGACACGACACGAGCGTTCCCCAGGATGTGGAGGAGCCGTTGTCCCTTGATGGTGTTGATGGTCTTTCGGCCAAGGCCGTTGCTAACAGCATTCACCGGCCCAAGACGTCTCTGGCCAAATCCCCCATGCCTCCATCTAACAGATCAGGCCGGTCGAACTCGCTCACCAACAGCAAGCGTACGCAGTTTGACTCTATCAACAATGTCATCATCGATCGGGGATCTCCCCTCCAGCAGATTGAGCGAGACTATTCTCAGATGAGGGGAGAAGAACGACCCCAGAGCCGGGACAAGGATGGCGCCAGTCTCTTCAATGGACGTGCTGCTATGTCACCTAACCATCGACGTACCAAGGAGGAGAAACGAGAGTCTCTTCGAAAGGTCTTGACCGATGCGCCCGGTGGTGTTCGACTGCATGACCATGCTCTTCCACCAACTCCGGACACTATCTCGACCTCGACGCTGCGACGGTTCCAGAACTCCAATGACACCTTGTCGAAGCATCCTACCATGAGACGAAGCCGTAGTGGTCTGTCAGATGCATCCGACGACGAAAAGGCGGACGCGCACTCGGGCGCTCGTCTTGAGCAGCCTTCGCATGTTGTCAAGGCTTCAGCCAAGATCATTGAATTGAACAACAGCGCGTATCTGGAGAACCGCGGCAGATCGATCCAACGTCCTCGTTCTGCTGATGAAACGACTGTATCTAACCGAAGAGGAAACGATTGGGACTCGGACTCTGATGACACGGATGTCGAGTCTCTTGAGTCGAGCCTTGATATCTGGATGCGCGAGAGCGCCAAGCCGAATAGAAACGGCGGCCGCGTCTCGCCCGATCTCTTTAGCTTCCCGTCGGGAGGAGCCAAGGGCGGCTGGGCGATGGATGCCATGTTTGGACCTGGCAACGGCTACTCTGGAGGTGTTAGCACTGGCGCTGACCCACAGAGAGTCATGGACTTGTTCGCTGTTCAGCAGGAATTGTTTTCATCCTCGATTCCTCCGCCGCCGCCTAACAGGCGATCCAGCCTCAATGCCCAGACTGCAGCCAACTCCAAGGCGGCCTTCCTGTCGAAGCCATTGGCCAATGCCAAGGTCTCCAAGCCAGGTCGCCGAAGCCGTCACCAGAGGAGAAACAGCGATGATATCCAGATCAGAGCAGAGATGCAGACTCCGGTGCAGCCGCTCCAGCCAGCGCCGCCGGTCGGCGAGCAGAAGAAGAACCATTACCCGCCAATCACGGGACAGCAAGCTGTCCGCAACGGACTTACAAAGCTTTTCCGTCGATCGATTGGAGCAGGATCCTCCAACGCCGCCCCGGCAGCGGCCCCAACTTCGGACCCGGCTCCCGTTGAGCAGACCAGTGTCGAGCACCCCAACATTAATGGTGCGACGGGGGTTCCACCATGGATGACTCGGACAGGAGTAGTGGATGATGACCGCGACAGCGCGACGCCTCCACCGATTATGCGGAACCCTCGCCACGGACGGCATGTCTCTGTCGAACTGAGCATGGCGGACGATTCGATCTTGAGTCAGGAGTCGGCAGCACCGGGCACTCCGTTGACAGCGGCTCCGGCGCATGACAAGGGGACACCCGAGTACATTGCGGGCAGCCCCAGAGTGGCCTCGGCAGGGCCCAGGAGAAAGTGGTTGCCAGGGTTTGGAAGGGCGGCGGGAAAGAACAAGAGTTAGGAGATCTGGTGTCAGCGCAGAATTGCCTTTGCGTTAAGGATGATGATGTTTGCAGAGCGTCAAATTGTAAATTAACAAAATAACCACGGATTGGTCAGGGGGGTTGCAGTCGGAATGCACCCAGGCGTTGGATTGTATCATACCCAAAGGGGGGGGGAAACTCAATTTGCTTACTGGGGGACACAACGGGAGGCTAGGTCAGGGGAGACACAGGTTTTAAGGTTGGGGACAGGCTTGAGGTTTGGGCATATCGGATCGACATCAACAAGGTCAAAGTGACCTGGAAGCGAGCTAAGCATAAATTGGTAGCATCAATTCAACTGCTGCCAAGGCAGCGCGATTACTTGAAAGGTCATGGCTTGCGGGAGAGACATGTCACATCACGAGAGGAGGAAAAGAGGAGAATTGAGTCGAGGTGAAGTTTTATTGAGTTCCCTTTATCGAGTTCCCATCCACGTCACATCGCTGACCAGACCAGTCCATCCATGCACCAGGCAACCCGTGCCATTGTCAACGAAAACCATGCGCGTCCCGTATGTTCGTGCTGATCAAAACTGTGTCCGAGAAGAAGAGTCCTCGTTCAAGAGGCAAAAAGGAGTGTTGAGGGGGGGAGAGACCGTTTAGGCCCAGTCCCAGGTGGTGGTGGTGCGGCCGATGCCGAGCTCGCCGATGGCCTTCTGGAAGGCAGTGGGAGAGAGATCGATGTCGTTGTAGGCGCAGCCCTCGCAGCGGTCAACGACCTTAGCGGTGACCTCGCCGGCGGCGCCCTTGACCTTGATGCTGCGGCCGCATGGCTTCTGGGCGTCAAAGAGGGCAGCCGACATGGCGACGACCAGGTCGCCGTCACCGTGGGTCTGGCCACAGGCGCCAAGGCCGGGGTGGTAGTAGGTAGCCTGACCCTGGGCGCGAGGAGCGACGGCCGGGGCGGCGCTGGCGAGGAGGGGGAGAGCGAGGAGAAGAGCGGAAGTGAACTTGGCGAACATGTTGACGGTTGTTGTGTTTGCGCTGGGGGTATCTTTGTCGAAGTTTGTTTGAAGAAGAGAGTGGAAGCTTTCCTGCTCGAGAAGTGTCGAGGTTGCTTTCTGGAAGAAGAGAAGGTTTTTGTTTGAAGGAAAGGAAGAAGCTTGAAGGCTAGCTTGCAAAGCTTGAGTGTTTGAAGGAGAGTGGTGAAGGTTGCTGGTGAGTGATGGTGATGAAGGAGGGAAGAAGAAGAGGAGGGTCTTTGAGGAGGAGAAGAGGTCTTCTTATAGTTGAGAAGGGTCGGAGTGACAGTGAATCACGGTCATGGCCCGGCGCCTCGGGGCGAAACCGCCATGGCACTGGCAGAGCGAGGCCACACACACACACAGAGAGAGGGAGAGAAACAATAGCCTGCATGAATAAGTGGTGCTCTTGACGAGACTGCCCGTCTCCGCTACGGTATACCGACCAACTGGCTAGCGTGCAGTCCCATCCTGCAGGGGAACAACACCGACTTGCAGAACTGGGGGTGGGTCGGATCGGACCGTCTGAGTCGAGATTGGTCGTGACAATCGCAAGAGAGATGGGATGAGGATGGAGCCATTGGATCGATCCTACGGGGAGAGGGCGGGCAGGGCAGGGAGCTGGGGGCATGTTGAGGCTCAAGGAGGATTCACGGGATGGCATGGGATTGGAGATGTCCCCCTGTTTCACATGGGGATTTTGTTTCAAGCAGCTTTGATGGGACCACCCATTGTTTGGAACCGTTTCGACACTAGAAAGGGAAAGAAGAAAAGAAAGAGTCGGGGGCGTGTGTGTGGCAAAAAATGATGGGTACGTCAGCAATTGACGGGATGTGGGTTTTCTTCTTACTGTGTAACCCCTTTGTGTGGGCTTGACAGCAAAGGGCGGGGGAGAGAAGAGAAGAGTGAGCACTGCATGGAGGGGAAAGAGCGAGTTCCGAGAGGTTCATTTCTCTGAGCTCGGGATGGACCTTGCGTGTGTACGTGGATGGACAGGGATGGATGGGGGTTTGTCGATCTAGGGCTGTGAAGGAGAACGCAACGTTGCGGATGCTCTACATGAGGCATTGTCTTTTGAAAGAGGAAGTTGGCTATGAGAAGGGGGACCTTTTCATTGAGATCCTCTCAATGTTCAATTGCATGCTCATGATTCGATCAGGCACGAGGGGTAAAATGGCTCGGAAAGTTGCAAAAGTGATGAGCCATTTCTCTCATGATGACTGCATCCGTCTTACTCGCGTCAGGGGAAAAAGGCAAAAAGGTGCAAGTCTTGGCTGGATGGACGATGATGAATACCACCTCAGCACGTGTACCTTGGTTCTTGGTTTTACACCGCTGTCCAATGCGAGCACATGGCGTGAGGGTATGTCTTACGTCTGGGCTGAGGGACTTTGGTGAAGTAGCAAGATGCAGAGACCAAGATTGAGTCTTGAATCGTAAGCTTTGAATCTAGACTTTTTCATGAGAAGCGCGGTCGCTTTTCTCCGCTCTCACAAAGAAAGCCAGTCGGGTCATCAGCCGTGACGACCACCCACCCCCCTCCCTTCCCGCCTGTCACATCCCAAACGTGTTCCAATGAGAGAAGAGATTCCCCTCGCGGCCTTTTCGGAAAGAGCCTGCGTCGGTAGCGCCGCCGTCCGGTTCCTGGCATGGCGGGAGACCAGGGGGAGAGTTTCTGATCAATAGGCGCGCGCGAGAGAGACACAGCCATGTGGTTGCGCGTACAAGGGGAGGGGAAAAAAACTTGAAACGCGGGCGGCTGACCAAGAGAATGCAGGCGTTTCGGATACAACCATGATGGCAGCTTTGGTTGGTTCTTTGTGTTGGACGAGAGGGATGAGTGTCGTGGTCCTTTGTGCTACTCTTGGCGTTTCTTTGAGGGAGCTGAGGTTCGGGATCTTGACGGGACTTGGAGGGTGTTGCTTCTGTTGACGTTTTTGAGCTGATGCGTCATCGGAGGGGATCAACTAGAATAGATACTGTGTGTAGAAGGGATCATCTGGTATCTTGGCAAAGAAGGTTGTCCCTAGTTGACGATCCTGAACAGCTCTCTCCTACATATATAGAAGCTCATCCCCCAGGCCGCCTAGATCGATACACCATTCCCGCGCCCTCGCACCGACTCACATACCCCGTGCCGATTCCGAGATCAACATGGGTCTTTACTCTTTCATCCACCCGTGTGCGAGGCTTCTCGGAATAGCAACAGGGGACCTCGATATTGAACACCCCCTTTTGTCTGCATGGTGAAAAGATTCTCGTGAATCCTCGTTTGGATCTCGTAAAACGCCATGCGTTGCTTAATTTGGGCCCTCGCGCAATGGTAGCCACTGCACGACTGGACGGGTATAAATTGGTCGCGTTGGATCGTCTGTGTTTGAGGATGAGTGGCAAGTATCGTCAACTATTTGTTGTTGAGCCTGAGAGGTGATTCGCAATCGGCTCAAGGCTCACATCTCAATCACCAACACCATGGCCTTTCAAGCTCTCCTTCTTTTCGTCCTTGGTCTCTACTCGGGCTTCTGTCTGGGTAGCCCTTTCTACGGTCCACCAGATGCCCTCACGTCTTGCCTAGCTGCAGCGTCGGTCCCCTACGCAGCCAAGAATTCGAGCCAGTGGATCCAAGACACCAAACCATACAACCTTCGTCTGGCATACGTCCCCGAAGCGGTCGCGATTCCGACAACCATCAAGCACATCCAGGATGCAGTCAAGTGCGGCAGACAGCACGGAGTGAGGGTCAGCGCAAAGAGCGGAGGGCACAGCTACGGATCTTTCGGATTCGGTGGTGAAGATGGGCACTTGGTCGTTGTCATGGACTCCATGGACAAGGTCACTATGAACAAGGACTTGAGCTGCACCATCCAGGCCGGTGCACGACTGGGCCACGTCGCCACCGAACTGTTCAACAACGCGTTTCGCAGAGCTCTACCCCACGGGACCTGCCCTGGGTAAGGCCAGAGTGTTGTTTCCTGGTTACGCAACTGACAAAGTGTAGTGTCGGCATCACCGGCCACGCCCTGCACGGCGGTTACGGCATGTCCTCTCGCACCTACGGCCTCACGCTCGACCGCCTCGTCGCCGCGACGGTGGTGATGGCGGACGGATCGATAAAGTACAGCTCGGAGTGGGACACGCCCAACTTTCACTGGGCGCTCCGAGGGGCCGGGTCTTCGTTTGGGATCGTGGCTGAACTCGACTTTATGACATTCGCGGCACCCGAGGTGCTCACGTCTTTCAGCATCGATCTCGACTGGAGCGAAGAAGAAGCGATCGAAGGGATACTGGCCTTTCAGGACTTTGGGGCCCACGCCCCGAGGGAGTTGAACATGCAGATGTTCATGGGGCCGAGGGGCCAGGCGATCCAGGGCCTTTTCCACGGCAGCCTAGAGAGCCTTAATACTGCCCTGCGACCGCTTCTGGGGGAGATTAACGCGCAGGTTTCAAAGACAAAGACTATGAATTGGATTGAGAGCGTGGAGCACTTCGGTGATGGCCAGCCGATCGTTCAGAGGCGTCCGTATGACAGGGTGAGACTTGAAGTGATACTCTTGCGGCTCGGACTGACAACCCATGGCAGCACAGCACGTTTTACACGACCAGTCTTTTGACGCATGCTCTTACACGAAACCAAGTCGAGTCTCTTGTCAACGCCCTCTTCACAAACGCCAAGGACCCCTCGGCGCGGAAGTCGTGGTACCTCCTCCTCGACCTCTTCGGCGGGCCCAACTCGGCCGTCTCGGACAAGTCCCCCTCGGACACGGCATTCCCCCACCGCGACAAGCTCCTCCTCTACCAATTCTCCGACGGCGGCACCAACGGCGAGTACCCGCCCGAAGGGTTCGACCTCCTCAGGAGGTTCAGGGAGAGCGTCACGTCGAGCATGGCGGACGGGGAGTGGGGCATGTACGCCAACTACCTGGACACGCAGCTGGACGGGGAGACGGCGGCGAGGCTGTACTACGGGGCGAATCTGGAGAGGTTGAGGGGGTTGAAGGGCGAGTTTGATCCTGATGATGTGTTTTGGAATCCGCAGGGTGTCAGGCCGGCCTAGGGGTGCAGGGCGTGGGGATGTGGTATTGGGATTGGGTCTCTTTCGGTGTATATAGTTTGCAATTGTTGTCATGTGTTTATGGTAGAAGTTCATTGTTTGATCACATTGAACCTTTTATTGCATACTAGCCACGATGCATCTGTTGTTGAGCAGCCAACTTCTCTGTCCCCATTTAGTTGATGTCACACTCACATCCCCCGCCCAGACAGCGATAACCCGACCCATCCATCATTCAGTTTAACGGTCCAGCTTACGAGACAAATAAGACCAACAGGTCCCGTGATGTCTATTCCACTACGGATGCTGGCTGGACTTTTGCAATTGTCCGTTGCTGGAGATTACGGAGATTGGGCAGCATCGTGGCTGCGTTTCCCTTTTTGGAAGTAGATCTCTGGTTGGTCGAGACACCCTGGCGCATCTACTAAACCATGAGTCTAGTCTTTGTGACGAATGTTGGTATCAATTAAAAAGCTTCGAGTTATCGGGGTTAGGCAAAGTCCGTAGAAATCGTGCGGCTGAAAGTCTAAGGCGTGTAACGCTGGGAGAGGAGGCCTCGAGGTATATAACTGTGAGAGTCTGCGATCGAGTTGGAGGGAACATGCCAAGTAAGAAGCTCCCCCTGTCAACCTTTGATTCCGCCAAATACTTTTTCAGAACAACTCAAAACATCTATATCAACATGTCTTTCTGGAGCTTTGTCCGCGCCCAGTGGACTTACCTCCCCCTCGTCCCCACCGAGGCCACCGTCACCGGCGGAACCTACGTCGTCACAGGCGCAAACACAGGCCTTGGTTTCGAGTGCGCCAAGCGATTGGTCAAGCTTGGAGCCAAGACAGTCGTCCTTGGTGTTCGATCGATGGAAAAAGGCGAAGTAGCTGCTGCGGCCATTGCCAAGGAGACTGGCCGCGAAGGCGTTTGTCGGGTCTGGCACCTTGATCTCGCCTCCTTGGACTCGGTAGAGGAGTTTGCGAAGAAGCTTCAGACCCTGGATAGGATCGATGCCCTGATTCAGAATGCGTCGGTTGCGCTCGCCGAGTTTAGCCTCTCCGAGGGAGTTGAGACGACCATCACTGTCAATGTCCTCAGCACAATGCTGCTTGCCATCAGGGCCATGCCGAAACTCCAAGAGTCTGCCAGGACGTTTTCGATCAACCCACACTTGGTCATCGTCTCAAGTTTGACTGGTTTTCAGTGTGAAGGGGTTTTGGAGAAGCATAATGGTGATCTGTTTGAGGCGTTGAGCACAAAGGAAGCTGACATGGCTGGTCGGTAAGAATTATCCGAGCCAACCTGTGAGCAATGTGGCTGACCATGAACAGATACCCCCTGAGCAAGTTACTGCAAATATACGCAACGCGTCATCTGGCATCGCTCTTCCCACTGTCCGAGACGGGTGTCGTCATCAACGTCCTGAACCCTGGCCTCTGCAAGACAGAGCTCAACCGCAACGCACGAGGGTTTATGAAGTTTGAGATCCTCATGTTGAGGCTGTTACTTGGACGGACTCCTGAACAGGGTAGCCGGACTCTTTTGCACGCCGCGGTTGCCGGGACGGAGAGTCACGGGAAGTATGTATCTGACTGCGAGATCAAAGAGTAAGTGACTATCTTGGTTGAGTACGATTGGGACGCTGACTTGATTGACAGATATTTGGTTCCTGGATGGGTGTCAGGGGAGGGTGGGTTGCACATGCAGCGAAGGGTTTGGATGGATTTGCTCAAGAACTTGAACGCAAGGGGGCATCATGTAGAGTCTCTCTAGGGTGGGAAATGGGCTGTTAATAAATATATATATATATATATAT
>JAANQP010000090.1:0-174130 GCA_011320165.1 Fusarium protoensiforme
AGGTTGCCTTAATTTGCCCTTTAGGTATATAATAAGGTTAAATTACTTAAATAAAAAGCTAAAATTAAATAATAATAAGGATAATAATAGTTAATATATATCCCCTTCTCTTTCTATAACTTAGTCCCTTTTTAAGGAGCCCTACTAATTAATACTTCTATTAAATAACCTTTCTATCCCTAACCTATATTACCTATTACTAATATAATATTAATAATAAAAGCGAGGTAAAAAAATAATAAAGGAAATTAATAAAAGAAAAAAAGATAAAGGCTCTTAGGGCGATATTTAAAGGGCAAAAAGGCTTAGGTAAATATATAGCCTTAAGGAGACCTTACTTAAAGGTCCTTTAATAAAGGAAGCTATTTATAGATAGCTATAATAGTATTAGGACGGCGCCCTTAATACTAAAGGGGCATATTAGATTAGACTTTATATAATAGCTCTAAGGGTAGTTATATAAGTAAATAGCTAGCTAGGTAATCCCCGGCTTATTGCCTAACTAGGCCTAATTAAGAAGGCTACGTCGTGGCCCAAAAGGGAAAGAGGGAATTACTATAATCATCGAGATCATAAGCAATATATATCGATTAAAGCAATCCATACGGATAGCCCTGATTTGCAACAGATATAGCTGCAATGCGAGCTGCCAGGCGGGATCACGGAAATACTAGCGGAGAGAGCATCCTGTCCTCCATGCTATCGCATTATAGTATAGTAGAGTTACATACAAGAAGTTTATTAGCTTTCCTCCATGACAGATAGTTGCGGGGTCTCGAAAATGCGGCTTGCAGTCCCTGCAAGCACAAACAGGTCTGCGTTTCGACAAACCACCATGATTCAGTCAGAAGACACTTCTGGCACTTATCGAGACATAAGTATGCGGTTCACAGGACCATATCCTGACCCCTCCTCCCCTTTCACGTGACGAAGAAGTTGTCGGTCCCGAGGTAGACATTCGTAGGCTCATTTGGAGGTGCCTTGAATGTGACCGCGATCGCGTTCGAGAGCAGCTTCGGATCGATTATAGTCCCCGGCACATGAGGCGTCCCTGGAGCCAGCTGCCATGTACTCATGTTTGGTTTGATCTGGTATCGGCTGTTCGGTTGAACAACCCAGGTAATGATTGGCGTGATTGTTCTGCGGAACCTCGGGTTGACAGCGCCAATGCCCACGAATGGTCGTACTGTGAGAGCCCGGATGAATAAGTATCGATGAAGGAACGCTTGATTACATGCCAGTGTAGGACGGGTCAAGACGAGGTAAACCCCGAGCCATCGCCCAGGAAGGATGTGCTGGAACCAGCTACTCACCATCACTATCGCTATCTATGCCATCCAGGTTGTCTGTCCTGATGACAATCGTCCCTGGTTCCAGATTGTTCTCTACAGAGTAGTTCTTCTTGGCCACCTCGGCGCTACTCAGGAAGCACGGCTCGCTGCCTTGGGGCATACTCATCACGCAGACGTTCTTTGCCGGACGCCCGTCTGTTTCACCCGAGGACAGCAGTGTCCAATCCGTGTGCGACGGGATCGAGTCTTCACTCGATTCGGTGCCGGCGACGACGATGATGCCGGGACTTGCGCGCGTGTTTGCCCAGCTGAGGGGCTTGTCGAATGGGAGCAGGAATGTTATGGATCCGGAACTGCCGCCCTCTGACAGTTTTTTGACCAACTGTGAGGACTGGAAGACACCGAAGCGCAGGCCTGCCGATTCCGACGGAAAACCGACAAGGGTTGGCTCACTGGGAAAGAGGATGAAGGCCTGCGGGTTGTAAGACGTGTTGTGGACGGTGAGTCGCGCGAGGTTGGTGACCAGTGCATCGTTAAAGGGATAAGGGTGCTCTGCGCTCGCTGGTCTGCTGGGGACAATGAAGCCCTGGTGGCCGGATGGTCCCTGCTTGTATTTTCTGCCTGGGCTCTTCAGGGGAAAGACAGGGAAAGACGGCGGCACGAACATGCTCGAGGAGTCATCGTCAGAGTCCATCTTGTAGCTCATTGACACCGTGCTGAAGGGAATTCACTTGAAGACAGAAAATGAAGCTGGGGGGCAATGCATGAGTAGCGGCGGCACCACCAGCCTTAATATAGAGACACACAATCCAGTATGTTTCACGAGGTTCAGGGCCGGCACATCGAGTGTCCTGTGGCACACCGGGGTGGGCTTGGCTCCTGGACTTCAGCCCGCCACCGTAAGCCACTAACTACGGGTTTGCCGTTGAACTGAGACAGCCCTACGAGTCACAGAGTCCACCCATATGCATAGGTCACACTCACATTGCGATGATCTAGTTCAAGTGCTACTTGAATTAATGAGTGTGCTAAAGCCTGCTCTCCTGCTGGGCCTAGTGCCTCCTCCGCCCGCATAGTCCAATCCAGTTCCCCTAAACGCTTGTGTGCTTGGCCGTCTTTGGCGCGCACATGCGCTGTCATGGATCACGCTTAAGCTGCGGGGCCGACGCTCCACTTGATGCCATGGGCGTCCACGGCCTCGTCGGGAATGTAGTCGTTCTTTGAGTTCAGGGTGAACGTGGCGTTGTGGTCATCACATCCAGTGAAGTCGATGGAGAGGATGTCACCAAGCTGGTTCATGTCGACGATGGAACCAGGCTCATAGTTACCAAAGGCAATGTAGTACTTGACTTTGGGGAAGACCTGTGCAACGATACCGGGCTGCGCCTTGTAGGTCTGGATGGGAACGATAGCTCCAGTGGACGGAACCTTGGCACCGACACCGAAGTACATGTTGCCTATGGTATAACGACGTTAGCATACTCCCCTCGATCTTTCCACGTCTATGTGGTACTTACTGGGGTTCAAGGTCGAGAAAGTCTTGTCCGAGGTGACAATGAAACCGCCCTTGGCATCACTTGTCTTGTCCTCCTTCTCGAACTTAGGAGATTCGCCATCGGCGTCCTGGGTCGTGAGGTAGAACTTCGATCCTTTGGGGCCCAGCGTGGCTGCCCTCCAGTCGGAAGTTTCAACCCTGACCATGCCGTCTTCGCTCGTGTTGGAAGTGCCGTAGACAGCAAAACACTCGGCCGAGATCTTGAACGAGGCTTGAGCTTGGGTGTTGCCCACGATCTTCACGGCTCGCTGGTAGACGTTGATGAAGACATTGCTCTGCGGGACATTGGCAGGCTTGGGCAGAGACTGGAAGAGCAGGAAGCTCTGGGGGTTCATGGACCGGTTCTTGATGGTGATGGTGTATGTGGCCATGGTGACGAGTGAAGGTGATAGACGATGAGGTGTCGGGAGAGGCAGGAGGTATTGATGTGTGGGAAGTAGGGAATTGGTAGAGAAGGTGTTGCTGATGAGTTTCTCGATACGAACTTGGGAGATCATGTCTGATCTTATATACCCAGACTACAAGGAATCTGAGAAGTTCTTTCTCGTTTCTCTCCTCTTTCCAGCTGTCCTCACTGTCATCGCTGCCCTTCGAACATCTCGTCTGCACCATTGGCTGCGTCTCGCAACGACACGGCAGTTCCTCAGCGCGCTGGCCAGGCCCAGAAGTCTGAACTCTGGCTGTTCGTGTCTCATAGTTCACCTCGATGCTACGATACACGCATCTTTCAGCAAGCCACACACATCTGGTCCGCCCCGCAAAGAGCTGGCTTGTCCAGCCTCTGTCGATGGTTGGGGTAGCTATAAACTGCACTAGCAGTGAGACAACTCATTTAGGAAAGTGATCCGTGAGCCGCCAGGGGGGGCGTGCATTAACGTTATGTCGGGCTGCACTCACCGGGTACTCCCGCGGGCCGCTCCTGGTCACCCGGTCAAGCCACACCTCGCTGGCAGAATGTTCTACCCACCCCGGGGTTCACGGGGCCAGTTTTGGACGCAGGAAGCCAAGGTGGAATGCTGCGGACAGCCAGTTCCGGACTTCTCAGCTAGCCACACACGATACGACACCGTATCTACTTGGCACTTTGGGTCGTGCCCATGGGTCCTTGATACCCCTGCATCGATACTATAGAGGCCGCCGCTTTGGGCTGTGCCCGCAAGCCACATGAACTATAACTATGGAAAAGCCTATGAGAGGACATAGAGCAGGGATTGAAAGGACCCATAGGGACTACCTAGAGTGCTGAGTTGATACGGTAGTAAGAATGCATCGCGAGATGGACATCCGTCCTGCAGGCCACGGACTTGGCCACAATCGCTCTCGAATTGGGATTTGTCAGGCAACTAGATGCATCATCGTCGTTCCAGACCGACCAGCGGCTGAAACTGTTGTCCCGCGTGATCAATGGAGCTACAGACGGAGACGGGCTTCTGGCCGAGATACCTCTCTCAGAAGCAACGACGCTCGCTGAGTCCAGTCCTTTACGGTTCATGTTCTGGGAGTCCTTGGGACCCGTGCAAACTGGATTATTCGCAATAGTTTCTCTCTCCTCTTTCAACGCACTGGAACAAAGCCTTTGCTCAATAATCCCAAGTCGATATCTTACCGAGCACCATGGCAACAGACCCCTTGGTGACTCGAATCACCGCGACGGCCATCATTCCGATCAGCAATCGAAACGAAAGCGTGTCCCTACAGAGAAACGTTGCCTCCGGCATCTGGAGCAGCGATGCGCCGACCGACACAGATGATGGCCTTGCCGGCAGCCTGAAGCCGGTGGGCTTCAGGTTGAGAAAGCCCGGGGTCATGAGCATCAAAGGAGAGGCGACCTATCCGAATGAGTGGCCGGATATGACGAAGGGCAAATGTGTCATCATCGGCAGCATCCAGCATGGCAATGGACCCAAGATCGATGTATTGAAGGGGTCATGGAGCGAGTTGAAGCTCGTCGAACCTGCTCCCCGCCAGGCGCCCCTTCCCAACGTCCCGTTCGAAGTCAGTCTCGCAATGATTGAGCCGCTGGGGACGGGAAAGGATATCCCTGTTATTCCCTGGGGCTTTGCTGGAGACGTTGAATGGCGCATAGAGACGGAGTTTCCACCAAGTATGTCCCGAGTTTCACTCCTCCGACTCGTTAATATCCTCTTATCCTCGTATCAACTTGCTAACCACTCTTCTATCGATCTGTAGTGCGGCAGCTTGTTGTCCCCACTAAGACTCGGTTGGAAATCTACCAGCTTGCCGCAATCGCTCTTGGCGGACCGACAGAGGCCCTTTTTGCCGAGTCCACCCTTCCCAACTTTCAAGGGAAGTGGCCAGTTCACTTGCTTCGGCTCTTTGTGCCAGGTCCTGGTGACCTACAAGGCAAAGCAGCCGACATCAAGGCTAACATAGTTTCCTGGTGGGCGAACTTCATCTGCCGCAGGATCTCGTCTCTTGGAGTGCAATACGATGCGCTCGAAGGCAGATCCGCATACGGTGTTGGTCTTCTCGGTGGTAGTTTCGACATCACCTCCTTCTACGACAAGGTTGATCCCCAGCCCAACCCTTTTTTCCGCAATCTTTACCTTGGCTTGAACTCCTTTGACTTGACAAGCCTCGTCGAGGCGGCATTCACAATCCTTCTTGCCTCTATTGACGCGGAAGATGACCCGAGACCAAGAATGACTTGGATTGGTCTCTCACCCTGCGGACGTATTGCGGACAAGAAAGACTTCTCGATGGTTCCTATGGGTTGGCAAAATGATCCCGCGGCTGCACAGGGTGTTTCAACCCCTTTCTTCAAAGGGAAATTGGGTGAGTCTTACTACCAGGGCCGGCACCTACCAGACGTTAGAATCGGGGATAGCTAACATGATGTGTGCTCCTGTAGCAGGCAAAGCGGAAGACGGAGCAATGGCTGCGAGTGCCTGGCTGGAGGTTGACATGAATCCAGCCAAAACAGCACCAGCGACGACATTATTAGTGCAGATCGCCTTCAACACCAAGGGGAAGAACGACTCGCAGCCGCGTCCAGACGCAGCTGATATCACGCGAGCAGATTTCCTCAGCCGACACTTTCTGGATCCTGATCTCAACCGGCGCAAGAATTCGTTCTGTAAGTGCGACGATTTCCCTCTTCCAAGGACACTTGAGCAAGACCAAGTTAAGCTCATGTTTGTAATAGTCGACTCGACCTCAATCCCCCCGGTGACCAATGCGGATAAGGTAGGCAACGACCTGGGCCGTAGAGCCGGACTCTACAACCTGAGAGGCGTCAACGAGCCTTGGCCATGGCGTTACAACGCTACGATTGGCAAGCCCTCTATACTAGCACTGCCCTCATCGCTCCGTACCGCCATCGGCGATGTCTTGCAGCTCCCAGACAAGAAGAACAATGAGAGTACTGCAAAGAGAGCTGATCTTGTCAATGCTGGGTCTTTGAGACCCTCGCGCATATATGTATTGTTGAAACCCAAGATCGGCGTCCCTCCTCGGCCCGACCTCCATAACGGGCAGACGGAGTACTTCCGTCTCGTGGTAGGCCGCGGGGTGTCAGTTGCCACTTACATTGCTCCTCTGGATGAGTCCGGCAAAATAAAAGACATCAAAGTGAGAGTCAAGGTAAGTATCCCTCGCCTCAAATCCACCAAGAAGTCATCCTAAAGTCACAATATAGATATCAACCTTTGAGAAATTCTCCGACGCTCTTGACGGGCTGGTTTCGGAGCTTGGTGGGTTCGAATGCGACATCAAGAAAGCAATCGTGCCCAACGACCCTGCCACACCGGTCTGCGGTCACTACATGGTCCGCACCACGCAGAGCCTCCTCTTTGTGCGCAACAATCTCCTCGTGGACCTGACCATCCTAGACCTGGCTAGTTATGGCACGCCAGAAGCCAGCGCTGCTCTACTGGGTCTTGCGAGCATCCTTGACAAAGACTTCATCGCCAACACTGTCCCACGATGCCACGCCCGGAAGGCTACCTTTGAAATCACCGACCCGGCCCCGCCTCTCTTACAGCATGCGACCGTGGTGTTCATTGATAAGCCGTTCCCCATGACCATCAGCAACGTCGACATGCTCGCCGAGGAGATTGGTGTCTCTGTGTACTCTGGCCAGAGCAATGTCAGACAGCCCATTATCTTCACCTCTGCTGGGTCCCTGGTCGCTGATCCCGCGACCGGCACTTCAACCCGGACGCTCGGCTTCCTGCCGCTGCACAATGACGCAGATAGTGCTCAGGATGTCGATCTTGCCGTCTCTGGGGCGCACTATGATACGTTTTACCCAGTCACCAGAATCACTACGGTCGAGTTGAAAAAGTGAGCTGCGCTTGGAGCTTGTAGGACAGTCTGGCTAGTTTCGTGTTACTCTGTTTTCTTTGTTTCGTCGTGTCGTATGTTATTCGTTCTCATCAAACTACGTTCCTTAATGAAATTGCTCCCCATATGCTTCGCCTCTCGTCCACACTCATGTTCAAAGGAAACTATTGTCATCATCCGCAGGTCTCACACCCGTGCTGTAGAGAATCCAGCTTTGCAATACCACTATGCCACTCAGCCAAGCTTCCAATTTCAGAGAACCTCAAGACCGCCACTGGGCTGGATTTGCGGCGGCGTATCCGGCCAACGTCCTGCCTGCCGAGCTGTTCCACGGCCAAGGATTGCCTAAGACACTCTCACGAGGTCAGCTAGCCACCCAGAAGCGCTAGTTGTGATCGTCTAGGCGCGATGGTATACTCCACAAATGTTCTGTACATATTGATTGAGACAACTATGTGCGGTAACTGGCGCACTGAGACAAGCGGTCGAGCTAACTTAGCCTATCTGCAAAGGGTTCTCGGCAGGACAATCGCGGGGTTATCACATATCAAACATCTCTGGTGATTGGTCCAGGCCGTCACGAACACGCGGCCGGATTGCCCGAGCGCGAACACCCTGTCGTCCCCCGCCGATATGTGAGACATGTCGTCAAAATTAACTCACTGCTTTTCAACGTTCAGCACGCCACACAGAATCCACTTGCCACAAATGTTCAACCGAACCTCGCCTGCATGGCCGGACTATTTGTTGCTAGTGCGAGCACTATCACCTAGATGATCTGATTCTCGCATCTAGCATGCCACAGCGTCTACTCACTACAGGCGGTTGGCTGAGCCGTATCAAAGGGATCGCTTTGATCTTTCCCCGAGACAAACCATGCTTCCTCTCCGGTTGTATATTCAGCTCGCCACAGTAAGAAAGTTGTCTCGCCCAGAAAGGTAGTTGCCTCGCCCCATGCCGTGGGTCATTGAAGAGACGATCTGATGATTGCCGGCCTACAGAACGGACATAGTGCCAAACCCGTTTTGAGTCACTGCATGGCCAGCTCACTGCAGCAACTTGGCTTGCACTGCCCTATTGGAGGAATGTGATAGGAGTCCGGCACCGGAACTACGCCCTTTATGCGGCATGGTCAACAGTCAATCAGTCAGTCAGCCGCCGACAGACCACCATGACAGAACGCCTCCAATCCCTTCGCAGGCCGCAAAGAGTTCGAGACCGAGCCGAGCAGCATATCGCCGCTGAAGCCGGAGGCCGCTGTTTTCTTGGTTTTCCTGTGACCCAATCTCACCGTGCGCTCTTCTTTCATGCCTGACTCGACTTAAGGCTCTTTGAGAACCTCGCCAAGCCGCTGAAGCGGAACAAGTTTCCGGTTTCTACAAAACACCAGATTTTCAAGTATTTTCTCAAGCACGTCTAAGATCATCCCACCAGGATCGAATTTTTACTTCGCTTCAAAATACTCTGGCTCTCATCACAATGTCGTCCCTGGCACGAGAGGTCAATGTCCAAATCCATGGCAACAGCCTCACATTGAGGGGCGACAGCCTGCCTCCTGACGCGCCCCAGGTTCGCGAGGCGAGCATGTCTGCGCGATCTCTCTCAGCATCCCAACCTTCTTCTGGGGCGGGAACAGCAGCGGAGGAACAGAGCGGGAGCCAATATCTCCTCCTCACCCTCTCAGACCCGTCTCCGGAAACACACGAGGCAGTCCAGGCCACGGGCGCTGCCGTGCTGAACTACATGGCCGATGGAGTGTTTCTCTACAAGCGCGACGAGGCCACTGACACAGCCAGCTTGCAAAATGTTCGCGGTGTCCGTTTTGTGGATGTGTACCCTGCCTCCGTCAAGGTTGATGCCGACCTTCGCACAAAGATTGACAACCTGACACAACCTGAGGTTCGACGTGTGACAGCCATGGAAGCGTCCTCTCCCGCCGCCGGTTCGTCCGAAGCACCGGTGAGCGCGGCCCCTCAGCCTGAACCATCCGCTGCAAAGGCAACGGTACCGCTGGAGATCCATTTCCACAAAGGAACTTCGGAGCCAGCTATGCGGACTGTTTTGGACCGCTTCAGCTCGACTGGATGCCTTCAGAGGGACTCGGTTCAAATATTCAGCTCAATGGCCGTGGCCACTGCCATGGCGGATCAGGTCGATGAGCTTGCCACGGCCCCTGAGATTTATGTCCTTCAACGCAAACCCGTGTATGCCGAGGACAACGTTTTCGCCACTGACGTTCTCAATGTCACGGGCCCAATCCTCCTTGATGGCGGCTACCGGGTTGCTCCAGACCCGGACGCACAACCTGGGGAGCCGAGCCTGCCGTACGACGGGAGCGGCGAGACCATCTGCGTCGGAGACACCGGGTTCGACCGTGGAAACAGTGCAGACATGACCGACTTTACGGGTCTGCACCCAGCCTTTTCCAACCGCGCGGGTGCCATCGACTTGTACTGCATGGACGCCTCGCACAACGGGAATCAGCCTGCTGCCATCGAGGCGAGCTGCGTTATCGACGTCAGGGGCCACGGCACTCACGTGTGCGGGAGCGCAGTGGGGTCCTCCCGGCAGTCATCCCCCTCGGGCGCCGGCAGCGCCGGGTATATCAAGGGCTCGGCACCAGGCGCTCGCCTTGTCTTCACCCAACTGCGGACTCACGCTCTGGATCCGAGGACCAAGCCATTCTATGCCGGACCCATGCTAGACATCTACCGCAAGACAGTGAGCGCGGTGGCCGCAGGATCGCCCCCGCCGATCTTCAGCCAGTCGTGGGGGGTCGACTGGACGGGCGAGACGACGCCGAAGCCGGGCTATGACGCCAACGTAGAGGCGTTTGACACGGTGCTCAGGGACGAGGACACGCTCGTGTGTCGCTCGGCCGGCAACGACGGCAACGCTACGGCCTACGTGGGCATTTGCGGGCGGTACGCCGCCGGCAAGAACGTCCTGACAGTGGGTTCGTGCCAGTCGTCGACGTCTCAGTGGGTGCAGGCGTATCCTGACGTGACGTCCAACGCGGCGAAGAACCCCCAGCCGAGGGTCATACCCGGGAATCCCAGGATCGTGGCCCCTTCCAGTTGCTCGGGGACGCAAGAAAACCGGCAGAAGCCCGATGTCGTGGCACCGGGGGTCTTCGTACTGTCAGCACTATCGCGGGACGCCGGTCCTCCCCCGCTACAGCTTGCAGCCCTTGACGGCAACTATTGCTTCAAGACCGGTACGAGCATGGCAACTCCCCTCGCAGCTGGGTGCGCGGCCGTGATCAACCAAGCCCTACGGGCCACGGATCCGTCCTACCCAGGTCACTCGGGCACGCTGCTTAAGGCGCTGATTATCAACGGCGCGGTAAGCATCGTGGACCCTAAGGCAAACGACCCTGATCCGCAGATCGAGACAGGTAAGACGCGGCGCTGGGGTTTCGGCCGTGTCAACGTGCTCGGCTCTCTCTGTCACCTGCGTGTGCCCACGGGGGTTGCTGGCGATGGCATGATCGGGGCCTACCGCCGGGGGACACTCACTTTTGGGGGCAAAGAAAATTGGGCTCTGACTGTGCCCGAGCCAGAGCGGACAGCGGGCTGTCTGATCGACGACAGTACCCGTCGGAGCGTCAAAATCACGCTGTGCTTCGCCGACCAGGGCAACAGGGACCTGCAGGCCCTGTTCTACTTCACCTTGACCCGGGCCACCACGGGCGAGGTCTGGTTCGGCAACCGGCGTGGCTGGCTGAGCAAGGACGACGCCAAGGACCCGGCGAAACGGCCGGGGTTTGCGGACTCGTTCAACAACGTGCAGCAGATCTTTTGCTTCGACGTGGAGCCGGGAAAGTACAGCATCGACATTGAGTACTTCAAGGACAACACGGGACAGGTGCCAACAGTCCCGTATGCTGTGGCGTGGCTGGTCTTCTGAGCGTCGTTTCCTTGCCTAGATCCAGCCTGATCATCTATTGCTATCGGCCCCTGGGAAAGTGGATTGAGAAGGAGAGTCTGAATTCAAGTTTTGTTGCCTTTGTGTCTGTTATTTCGAAGTTAGGTAAATTATTCTATGCGTTGCGGGTATACTCTGTGGCTAGTCGTAAGAGCAGCAAGTAAAGTACATTAGTCTCCTTGTTTCGATTCCTAATCATACACCGTGGCCAATTTTTGAACAGATGAACAGTGGGGGCCAGTAGCCGTCAATCCTGTCGGCTGCGATACCGGCTGAACAGATCATTAGAACGACGGCTCGAGATCTCGGTCGGTGAGAATGACGCCAAGTGCCCAAAAGCCGACAGGTAGGAACGCAAACAGCAGTCTGATACGGAGTACTTGGGGTCCAGATGCCTCTCGCCACTAGAATCCAGTACGCCAAGCTGAGGGGTCTGCTTCAGGGTCGAAAGGTCGCATCCGCGGAGCAGGGATACCGGCATGCATCAAGGATATGCAGCAACGGAGGCGCTGCAGCGGCGAGGTACACAGTCAAGAGTTTTTCCACCACCTCCTCGGACATATGCCTATTCGAGATGTCTTGCCTGCCCCAACATATCTACCCCTCAGACTATGTCGGGACTAGACGAGGCCTCGGCTCGACGTCACGCCAAAGCAATGACAACTTGCAGTGACTAGCGGCACGGCAGGCGACGCCGCGATGCTTCTTTCGTTTCCAAGTCTCTCTTGTGTGGCTGGCTGGACTTCGCTGTCGCAGCACCACTGCGTGTCTCTGAGCCGGCATCAACGTGTGAGTGTGCCCAATCACAAATCCTTCAGGTACCGGCTTTGACTGTCTCATTCATCCTGGAAGGTCGAGAACAAAGCCCGCTTTCTGTCAGGCGGCCATTCTTTGCTGAGCTGAGAGTCTGTGGAAACTGTTTGAACCCGATCACTCACTGGGGGCAACAGGGGGTCCAGGAGAGACCGAGGCGGCAACAGTCTAAGGCCAGGTAGGATAATGATGTGGCGATACCGGACCTGATGTCGAGGCGCTGCTTTATTCCTGGTCATTGGATAGCCTCGCTCTCACTGTCGCGTGCAGTTAAAGACCACCATTTCGCCCTCAGCTACTGGAGGACTCACATCTGCAGAACGCTTCTTCTCACCCACGAACCCAGCTGCTAAAAGCACACTCCTGCACTCGTTGAAACTTTCAAGCACTCACCTCGCAGCCACTGCCCAATATGACTCAAGATACCATCATTGTCCATAACCAGTCTGGCACGAGCAGCGCATACTTCCTCATCATCAAGGCCCCTTCGGTGGACGGCGACTGCCAGGTAGATTCGTACGTCTACGCTGCTGCCCCTTGCATTCCTCCGGGCGCCGAAGCCAGGTTTACCGTCGCGCATGAGTACTTTGCCGTCTGCGGTACCTTCTCGGATCACCAACCCGTCCAGGTCGCCACGCTCGACTGGGAGCCTGCCAAGCTCTGCCATGGCTCCGAGCCTGGCAGTTCCTTCCAGATGATTAGCCCCGAAGGAGGGGCTCAATTTGACAAGGCGCTCACCAAGCAGGACTGCTACACGAAGGGTAGCTTCTCCATCAAAACGGGCGTCTTCGAAGTTCGTGACGGGCGTAAGTTTGCTCCCCTTCTCCCTCTTGCACGCTTTGCAACAGCCCGTCTGTCACATCGCGTGCGCAAGTCTCAGTCGTTCTGTCACCTACTAACAAATCATTTCTAATGAACAGCCAACCGCTTCGTCGGAGTAGGGACACGAGACCCTAGAAACCCGGCCAACGTACGCCCAGTCAGCACATGGGCGGCCCATCCCAATATGGTATACAATATCTTTCCTCGCAAAAAGTACATTTTGGCCCGGGGCGCTGCCGAAGCCGGCGACAGAGTCTGCTCTAACACCCTCGGCAACATTTGCGAGCTTGACTTCTCCCGCGGCGAAGCCAGTTCCGCGACAGTCATCAACCGTCAAGATAACACCTGGAATGTCACCTTTGGCTGAATCGACGGGGCGCTGTGACATCCTAGAGATAGAGAGTGTAAGTAGGAAGTCGTTGGTAATAGCTATTGTATTGTGACTTGTACGTAGCAAAATTGAAGGGGTTAGGAAGCCCAATCCCGTGCGAAGGGCCGTACCGTGCCGTGCCGTGACGACAAATTCAGGTTTCTAAAACTCAATACGATATCATATTCAAGTCCCTTCGAAATGGAAGGGGTTAGGAAGCAAACGCAAACTATGAGCAGGATGTGTGTGCGTTATCATGGGACTATACGCGGGACAAGAACTTTAGACATCGAATGGCCTTATTTCCTTGAAAACGAGCAGATCTAAGAAAGTACGGCTGTCCGGTAGTCTCCAACTCTTCTCCTCTACGGCCGCCCATCTATACAGACAAGAGGGGTTCCCCCAGGCTGATCCTGCGCAGTTTCACGGACTCGGACGATAATAAGCAAACCACGTAGCCCCCTCTTCACACTGACGATATTCAAATGGAATCGTGGAATAGACGTAAGATCAGGAGAGAGATAAGTATAGACATAAGAGCTTCCTCGAAAACGTGTGGGTAGCATTCTCAAGTATCGTTCTTAATAAAGAACATCCCTAGGTTGAGGCTTTGAACCTAGAACTCTGTTAAGGACGTTAGTAATCGCTTCCTGGTGGGATATCAGTCAACCAATATCTATCGGATCTGGAACCCGGCTACTGGTATTGCAGAGGGAAATACAACCCGCAGTCTGACCCTAACGTGAGACGATGTCCACTATTAGAATCAGGACGATGCCGTTGACCTAGGCCCTAGAGGCCAGGTTGATGATATTGATCCAATCCCAGATGTGGACTCACAGACTAATAGGGACACAGGGATGACACCATCAGAGGTTAGGTCTGATCAACCAACCGGAACCGTTGAGCATTCTAGTATTAGGGTCGAGAAAGGTAATCAAGGAAAGCCGGGGGCATAGGGAGCTGTCCAAGACAGCCGATCTGGAGCCGCTAGCGCCTGTGACCGCGCCTACTTGACTCCTGTGTCTTTACTGCCGGCTGCCCTACTAGCGATGACAATCCAAGATGCCTCGGATCCACCAGGTAAGCTAGATCAATCGATCGAACGGTCTGACGTCTGGAAGGGTCCCTTCGATGCCGGAAGACTAGCTAGTCCGATTGGAACCCTCGATGGGGAAATCATCGATAAAGCTAAGCTGCAACGGCTGCTGAAGAAACCAAGGTCTGTTCATCGTAGTTAGGTACCACAGCACCTAAGGGGAGGACTATATTAACAAAGCTATTATTCAATCCTCATAAATTGCCCCGAGATTTCTTTATATATTCTCTAAACTTAAAACGATATATTGCATTACTACTCACCTAGCAGCTCAAGAGTCTTATGGTCAATTATGGAAGCAGAGTACCGCTCGCTAATGGCAAAAACCAGCTCGTCAGGCTGCATCGTCGAAGGTGTCATGGCCCATAGGAAACCCTGCAGACTATACCGGCGGTAGTCATCCCAGATATCCTCCTTGGTCAACTTTGGGCCTCCCTCTGCGTTCAGAGCCTCGAGATAACTCTCAATCAGGGCACCCTCGTGCTTTCGCCGGTCCTCTACTGTCAACGCACCACTAAGGAAGTAGACTAGGTCCAGAATTGCCGGTCCATATTGCAAGCCTTGCCAGTCGATGAATCCAGGGGTACCATCATTGGCAATCAGCGTGTTTCCGACGTGATTGTCGCCGTGGATGAGGGAGTAGTATCGCTGGTCGGAGTCGGCATGCTTCCAAAGAGCTTGGTACGCCCGTCGGATACGTTCCGGATCCAGCAACTCCTGTGCTACTGGCGGACGGCACTTTTCATCGAAGCGCGCTGCCCAGGGCTCAGGTTGTAGAAGAGCGAGGATGATGTTTCGCACGGGGTTTGCTAGTTTGGTTCCGTCCTTTGCGAAGAGCCACGGGTAGTCTTCCTCTTTGCTGTTCCAGGTCTTGCCGTGCAGACTGGCCAGCTGTCTCAGAGCTTGTTCGACACGCTCAGGTGCCCAAGGCTCTAGAGGCGTGCCGAATGAACACTCGTCCGCTATGTCGGACATGATGAAGACGCCCTGGCCGTTGACGGTGTCTGTGCCGCAGAACCAGGTCTTGGGGAGCAGCATGTTTGTCACCGGTGCAACGTAGTAGTAGAATTCAGCCTCCCGGCGGTAGGTTGGCCACATCTCCGGGACCGTCTCACGGATTATGGGGTTGAAACCGCCTTTGACGCAGACTGTGTGGGGGATTTCGGTCTTTACACCATCGGCAAAGGTCAGGTTGAGGAAGAGCTTGGAGGAGGTGCCGTGAGCCACAGATGTGAGTTCGAATTCGGTCACAGCAACCCCAAGAGCTTCAGACAGCCATTCAGACGTGACCTCTTCTGGCGTCATGGGCAGTGGCTTGTCCGAGTCGAAGGTGCCCCTTGGGGCCTTGGGACCAACCATCAAAGAATTTGCCATTGTAAAAGGGATCAACGAGGAGAGTAGGAATTGGTATGGCTTGGTACAAACCAGGAAGTAGTAGGGAGTGCTATATATCCGTGAGCTTCTTCATGCAGGGGCTTAACAAAGTCGGAGCTCTTGGTTTCGAAAGTGGCCTTGTCGAGGATTAAGTTCCGGATTGCCCCGGTTCCGTACGACAAGTCGCAAGGATCTGCGGCAGTACTACATTGAGAGCACAATCTCATTACGGCTTTGTTCCCCGGTGAGGTGAGCGGTCTGTTGGCGACAAGGCACCAGGACGTTGCATTCCAGCAAACGATGGTTCGTCGTTTAGCTCTTGGCGTTTCAGCATGGTCTCTAGCTGTGGTTTGTTGGTTGTCATGTCCACTCTTTGTGGGGTTATTTCTCGCTCTCTCCGTCGAACCATCCAGCAGATGTTCTGTGCCTGGCGGGTCTGTGATCATTTTCACGACCTATGCTGCGGCTTGGTCCCCCGTACCAGCACCACTATCTAAGTCTCTGTGGGATTTGGTAAGCTTCTGTTACTACTATATTACTATTATGGAGAGCCAAGTGAACTACTATTCATTACTTGTTTAGATGCTTGATCATTATGTGTTGGCAGCTTTCGCGCAAGCAAGGAGATGAGAGTAATGCATGATACTCTCCCCTGTCCTCTGGTCATTTACGGAGACACCTTCCAAAAAGAAACCAACAATAACACCACATAAAAGAGAAATACAAGGGATACTTGGAGCTCATTTGTTCTCGCTCAATGGCAATAGACAATGATTAACTCCGGGGTAATACCGACCCGTATGTGGCTTGGCATGTGACAACGCGGATTTTGTTGGCTGTTCCGAATTACAAGGTTTAGTTACACTTTGTTATACGAGAAATATAGCCCCAATTTAGTACCTCATCTAGCATGGGGGCCCCCTACTTTGGGTGGCCTAATGGCTTACTTTTGCTGTACAACACAATTTCTTCGTCGATCATTGCGCGCCTCGCCGCTTTTTATACTGCCATCCTCCCTTCAACAGTACAAGAGCTAAAGTATATACTCTTGTTGATACACCAGCCGGTTCGGTGCTTCTGACTGAATTACGCCTTGACTGGTCCCATGGTTCGACGCAATGGAAGCAGTGGGCTCCGATGTTGACATTTACCACACGTCAGTCGTACCGCCACCGAATGGCGAGACTTCCAACTTCAACCGCACTTTATCGGACGTGCAACTGACGACCATTGTCGTCTTTGGGGTCACCTATTTCCTCGCAACTACCTCCATGGTTCTTCGATACATAACCAGTTTTATTGTCGTTGGGTCGTTGGAGATTGACGTCGGTGAGTCACTACGTGGGCGTAACAGTCCGTTACTCGGGCAAGCTAAGTAGAATTGTAGTCATTATCACATTGTCATGGGGCACGGCATTGGGCTACTTCATCTCGGTCTGCTTCATGATGAAGTACGGCTGGGGGTCGCATGCTTGGGACATCAGCCTTGCTGAGTTAACTCAGTACAACAAGGTAGACGGCCATGGGAATCACCAGTTGGCTGGTTGTCGCTAACAGAACCAGTACCTCTCGCCTACGACACTGACATACATGTGGAGCCCGACTCTAACTAAGCTCGCGATCCTGACCGTCCTGTATCGCATCAGCCCCGAGCGAGGGTTCCGAATCGGCGTGTATGCCATCAGCGCCGCACTCTTGGTGTACACAATTACCTTCACCGCGCTTCTTTCGGGGCCCTGCAATCCCCGCGACATGGGCTCCGGTGTATGTCTAAACAATCTTGCCATCGCACAGGTGGTATTGAACATCGCGACGGATTTGTCGATCCTCATTCTTCCACTGCCAACTCTCCACAAGCTTCAGATTCCGTTCCGACAGAAGGTGGTGGTTGGTGGTATCATGTCCTTAGGTTCTGCGTATGACACCATTCCCCCTTTTCTGCCAAGAAACCCATTCCGTATCATACTAACAATGCTTTACTGCAGGGTCTTGATCGCGTCCATCGCCCGAGCCCCTTATGTCAAGATCATGGCCACGGATATCGACTTTACCCGCAAGCAGGCTGAGGCCGGCGTATGGTCGCTTGTCGAGTTGAACATTGGCATCGTATGCAACAACATGATGCGCCTCAAGCCGCTCCTGAATAGATTCCTCCCTAAGCTTCTCACTATTTTCGGCTTTTCGTCAAACAAGTCCTCGAAACGTCAGGCAGCAAGCTCGGCAGGAGCGAACGGGAACTGGAGGGTTGGGGGAAGACCTTCTCACAGCTACCAGCTGCACAGCCTGGAGCATGGAGATAAGGGTGGCAACTACAAGAACCCTATTATACAAGAGCATGGGTTGAAAATTTCGCATAAGGAGCCTTCACGGCAGAACGATAGCACTGACAGTATCTTGAGGTCATAGCAAAGTGTGTTGGTGCTTGTACTATGCGATCACGGGCCCAGGAGTGAGGGACATGGCTGAGAGTAATACTACCATCCTCATGACTCTTCTATCGGATAATACCGCTGCACCAAAAAGAGGTGCCGCACCAATAGTTAGATGCAAACAACGCGACGGCTGCTCGAGATACCACGACGTAGTGCGGACGGCGGGACGTGACTGAGGAGGGCGACGCCTGTGCTTCCATCTGCATGAGTGCCAGCATACGCATCTCTCTGTTGTTGGCAGTTAATGCATCTCTCGGCAAGGAGTTGGCAGAGTGCAGTGCGAAGCTTGTCGTTGAGCGGGCCTACTGTACAGGACCGACATATGACTGGTTTAAATGAGGTACATTAGATATATGTGACATGTTCTGAGGCATTCCAGACATGGCAGGGTCATCTTAATGGTGTTTTACGAGGGGCGTACTTTGTCATTGTATTGGAAACTGTATTAGCGATTGTAATGACGCTTCTCAACAAAGACAATCTCAGCCATCAATGACACGTTTGAAAATGCCTTGTTTGACTCTGTATTCAAGACGCCGTTCAACACTGTTAGAAGGCAAATGTTCTCTAATTAACAATTGTGCCGAAAACTATCCTCTTCGCTGCCATGCCCAACACTCCGTCCCCTTGGGCAGGCAAAACTCAACAACACCAGCCATACCAGTTCCGAATCCTCTCCGTCTCACCCTCCAATCCCATATCGGTAATATCTATATCAGGCCAATCCCAAGCAAATGATCACAACTGCCCGCGAATACCAAGCCGCATCCAGATCCTGTCTTCCCCTTCTTCATTCTCGTATGAGGACTCAGTCACGACATTGGTGTAAAGATCATACTGAGCGCGGACAAAGGACTTTTTGGCCCTGGTTACCTGAAGGAAGTGGTTGATGCCCTGCTGGTCCAGCATGATACAGACGCACAATCGGCCCATTTTGCTGACGGGATGTGGTGGCTGCAGATGATGCTCAGCGACCTAGGCATCAAAGCGTCTGCCCACTTCATCCGGGCTTGCTCCATCCAACGACGCAGCATCTTGTATGATGTCGCAGTAGAATCGTCGGGCCAGTTCCTCATTAGGGCGAGGATCAAAAGGCTCTTGGCCAGGCTCACGGGGGTCTGGTATGTCATCGAGGACGTGCTGGCTTGCGAGCTGGCTGAGCTCCTCGACGGCTCTAGGAAACGTCTCATCCGACTCGGATGTGTAGACGGTGCGGAAGATGGTGAAGCCCCAGGTAAACGGGCGGTCGTGCTAGCGCGACTGCTGGTTGAGATCCCTGGGTGTCTTTCGTACCCACCTCCGGCCTTCATGATTTACGCAAAAATGAGGAGGAGTGTTTCGAGGAGGAGGAAAATCAAGTAAAGATTCAGGAACGGGGCCAAAATCTTCCATGGCGATTCGGTATGGCGGCGCGAGTTCGAATTAAGAGGGATTGTGTGAGGGTGGTGAGTTTGTGTTGGTCGTACAAGAAGCACGGTGGCTTATTTATAACCCAAACCGCCCATACGATGAGTCGACAGCGGGGCTTTTATTAAGGGAGAGAGACACCGTTTTCAGCAGCGAATGTGGCCTGAGATATCTGTCCAGGGAAGAGGTGGGTTGGTGAGGCCAGCCAACAGGGAATGAAGGTGCCAAGCACAACCGGGCGAACGAGTCACCGTTATTAATAACCTAACTACTGATTTGAATATAAACTAGAGAAAGCCCAATCTAATGGCATAAAGCCCGTCATCCCGATTTCCACATCGATCAACAACCGCGGTTGGACGGTTGACATATAAAATCCACATTGTGATATTAGCAGACACTGCCCTGGTTTGACTCTTCTTCTGATGACCGGAGTAGAATCTTGGAGAAAGTGGATTTATTGCTGAGGTTTCTTCGGCTTTGGTAGCCGGGTATCCCGCAAACACATCGCAAATGCGAGCATTGGGATCACAAGACAGACACCCGCGATCATCAAAAGGCGTTGAATGTGTCGATAGCTCTGGATCATAGCGGTCCTTTCAGGGGTTCCAACTGGATATTCAGGCACAACGTATAACGGCGCAGCATAGACTTGCTGGGCGAGTTGAGAATTCGGAGCCAGATCCCTTTGAAGTCGGTCATGCAAGGTCTGTGTCCAGATGGCGCCTGACACGGCGTTGCCAAGAGCCACCCCGACATTGTTCATCGTCAGCATGATGCTGGTAATAATTGCAATGTCTTCATGCTTGGTGAGAGCTTGGGCAGCCGCCATATTGGGATACGAGAAGAAGCCGCCGGCCAATCCAAGCAGGACTTGGCCCGCGATCACGCCTGCCTTTTCACTGGTACCAGTGCCTCCACGGTAGTGGAACAGGATACCATATGCGATAAGCCAAAGGCTAATGCCACCGACAATAAAGGGCTTGAGGCGTCGGACCTTTTTAATGATCAGACCGAGGGATAGTCCTCCGACGATAGCACAGAAGCTATACACGGATGCGATACGGGTCGAATCGGCAATGCTGAAATCGAATGCCACGAGCAAAACCGTGTAGAGAAAGTCGGACTGCGTGCACCAGGAGAAAGACATGAAGACAGCGACACAAAGCGCTGCCCAGATCCCCCTTTCTCGGAGGAGGTACTTGGGCATCATTGGATGGGCCGTATGCATTTCCCAAAAAGCAAAGACAGGAATCATAAGAATGCCTAGGACCAAGGGAGTGATGATGCCAGCGGTCTGCCACTTCTTTGATTCTCCTCCCGCCAGGGTGAGTGGGATAAGAGTAAGGGATAGAGTAGCTGTGAGCAGAAGGACTCCTGGGACATCGAGTTTTTGGAAGACATCTACTAGCATCTGTAGTCTGTCGCTTCCATTCGATGGCGTGTATTTTTTCTCTTGAGGAATGGCTTTCGAAGCGCGCCGTCCGACGATGGTCATGATGGTAACAAACGGGATCAAGCAGACAGGGTATATGATACACCACATTCCAATACCCCATTTCCAGGTGGTTACCCCAAGCACGGCTGAAGTAACGTTGCCACTGATCCAAGTATTGATGATGTAAGGTGTATTTGGAAGCAACACGAAAATGACACGGCTTCGGATCGAGGTGATATCGGCGATGATGATCTCGAGCAGTAGCAGGGTGCATGTGTATCCGATCTGGTACAAGAGAGCTCCAGCAGCAAATTCTTGTACTTGTGTAGCGCAGGTTTCGACGACGGTACCGACAACATAGAATACCGATACGATGAGGAAGAGTGTCAGGCGGCCAACTAGGTCCGATAGCTTGGCAGCCAAGGGCTGAGCTGCAGCGGCGATAACTCCGCGGATGACGTTGATTGTTGAGAGCAGTGAATGCTGGGAATAGCTTGAGGTTGCATATCCTTGGTAAGTAGAGCGGACAAGCGCGTCGAGTCCAAAGGCGAATCCGACCATGAACATGCTCGAGAACAGCATGTATCGTTCGGCAGTGGTGATCTGGTCATTGAAGGCCTCCATGTGGACAACCCCGGGGAGCCTCTCTTCTTGGTGCTCGGAGTTCTCATCGGTCGCCATTGTGGAAATGTTGATCTTTGGGCCTGAATCATGGTTGACGCCCTCATCGCTTGGATTTAGGGTCATGTTGAAACGCCGGTGAAGGAGCAATAAGCTTCTGTCAAAGAGATGGTTGCTTTCCAGAGTGCTACGTGACTGAAGTTAAATAATGATCATAACCAGTGAGGTTTGCTAGGCCTTTATCATTCATCGTTGCCGATTTAGCCGTTCGCCGACGCCGGTAGCCAACGGGTCGGCGCCGAGAGGAGCATCAACATGAACCGATGGTCCGAGGTGAGCGTCTGGCTCCAAGACTAAGATTGGAGGGAAAATGCAGATCTTCCTGAGATGTTAGCTCGCTTTCGCATTTGAACAGACCAATATGTGAAAGTCGCTCAGGCCTCTTGCAACTGATCCATCCAGTGACAAGGGTTAGGCGGATGTGCCATTTTACCGACACTCCGTTCCTCCAGCCTTGGCCATCAGGGTTGAGGCAGGCTGGCCCAAATTCCTCCTTCCTAGCTTCATTTGATGGCTCAACAGATTTAGACTCCGTGGTTAACAGCGAGGAATGGTAATCTCGAACATCCGCATCATCGCACTCGCCATCATGGTATATTCGTCATGAGGTTTACTTACTGTTCAATCTATACGAGGAGTAATGAAGAATAGTGGTTATGCGTGACGTGTTAGATAATTGTAAAACGCACAATAGTCTCGAATTCCCTATGGCCGTGCTAGCAGGTCCTTCCCTTGCCCTTAGTGCCCCCACGCACACACGTAATATCACGCTCAACCTTGAGAAAGTTTAATCTACACTGATCCGATGTCGGGGTTTTGGTAATGGCTTAAAGCGTCTGTTAATTCTGCGTGCGTGGCACCTTAATGCCTTACCCCAGCAAATGATATAGGCCGGATGTCCAGGGTTTCAAGTTACTCACCAGGCCGGGGGTCAGTGATGCGGGCCAGGTCAAGAGATTCCAATCTGTCAATTCATCACACCCACTTAAGCTACCTCAACCTTGTCCGGAGACGCTCCATAAAACAGTTCAACGTAACTTTCGATGACGCAGAGTGCGACAACAGCGGCAGAATGAGTCAACTCCTTGTCTGTCTTGAGACTCTCCTTCGGGTCTTGTGTAAGTTTCTTGTCGAGATCCACACCGATCTGCCGATCTGGCATCTCTTCAGGTAAGGGGTAGAAAGGCTTGCCCTTGGGCATGTCACCCGGCTTCGGGTGCTCCGGGTCGTCGTTGGGGTCATAGCTCGAGTCTCCTTTCTTGGGCACATGGCTCAGCCAATACATGGCATCTTTGTAGGCCTGGCAGTCAGGGTCGAACTTGCTGAGACCCTCAAACATGACATAGACGGCACGGATGACACTCTCCAGGGCTCCGACAATCCAGGCGTGGTGGGATGATGCTGCTTCGCCAACCATGTATAGTTGGCCAAAGGCGTTTGGCTTGATGATTTCCTGCCACATGTTGGAGAACTGGCTAGGCCCAAAGTAGGCAAATGCTCCTGACATATTCTGGTCTCTGTACCAGTCATATGCGTGGTGATCCATGTACTGGGCCTTGAGTGTCTGCAAAAGGCCTTCGTAATCGGACCTTTCTGGGGCGTGCATCAGGGCAAGGTCGTGAAGCAGAACTTTCATGAGCTGTTCCTCGTTCTCGGGTGTGTTGCTGGAGATCAGCGAGCCAATGCGTTGGGCATCCTGTCCCCATGTGTACGAACACAACAGCACGGCGGGCTTGTTGGGGTCCCAGTCCTTGCCTTCTAGGGATTCAATGTTGTAGGAAGGATAGACGCAGACTCGGAGAGGGAGGTCAGTTCGAGCGATGCCCCCCTTCTTGATGTTGAAGGGGTCTTGCTGCCACCAAGCAGTCTTGAACTTGATGGCAACCTTGCAGGACGCGCCGTAACCAAGAGATCGAATGGCTTGCTTTGTACCCCATAGAAGCCCAGCATCCTTGAGATCCATGCGCTGGAGGGCACCAAGGGTGGTGCTGTTGAACACGGCGAAATAGTCCTTCTGTGACTTATCGCCCTGTTTGTTGATGGCCAGTGTCATCGGAACATAGTCGTTGGGGTTTCCTCGCTTCTCGATATTGGCATTGATGGCCTCAACCTGGCTGTTGAACTGAACTGGTTGTTTGATCTGGTCCTTCATCAACTTGGCCACTCTCTGGGCACCTCCGTCAATGCACCACCACCACTGGACTCCTGGGTTCCCTTCCTGTGCAGGAGTTCCAAAGTCGAGTTCTTCGAGAACACATTCGCTCAGTGCTTGGTCATACCACCCAGTTCCACTTGTATGGTCAGTGAACGGTTCTTAGTTTGCTCTTTGACTGAACTTACTAGGTTGCTGTTTCCAACCATTCAATTGTGTTGTAGTTGAACTTCCTGGTAGGCTGGTTCTCTGGATTTTTATCACTAGATGCACCTTAGATATATCTTTCAAAGAGTAGTAATGTGGAATATACTCACGAAGCCAGATACTGCCGAGTGCTTAGGTGGTCGGCCTCCATGAGACGCTTCCAAAGCTCCTTGGAGGCATCTCCCTCGATAGTCCCTTCTTCAACCTCCTTCAAGGCCTCCTTGAACTGCTCCTTGGTATCTTTGATAAAGGGGGCCAGTGCCTTGGCTACGAGCTTTGACGGGTCCTGTGCCAAGAATCTAGAGGGTAGTTAGCTCAGCATCTTGAGGTTGGGGACTTAGTTTCACGTACTCCTCAGGGATCTTTGCACCTTTGGGGAGCCCGCTGTTGATCCGAAAAGGATCCGCGATGCCCTTGTCCCAGGCATTTCCCACATGTCGCACGTCGTTGAAGTAGGAGGGGCAAACACCCTCTTCATCATCAAGATAGTAAGGGATAATACCACCCTTCCCTTCGTGTAACCCAATGAAGTTAAAGAGCTGAAAGGTTCTGCACGGCGATTGAAGTTAGCCGGGGGTAATGAGAGGATCTTATTGAGTGTCATACCTCTTCATGATGTCATTGTTGGGGAAGCGCATCGCACCGACGTCGTAATAATCGTGCGTTTTCGATGGGTCCCCCTCAGAAAACTTGTGTGTGTAAAGACGACCACCCAGCCGCTCCTCCGCTGCAGCCTCCAGGATGTCGTAGTTGATTTTGAGCTTCCCTTTCAGCTCGGGATGTTCATTCAGCCAGTCAAAGACCATGGCAGAGAAAAGTCCAGCGACACCAGCACCAACAATGCCAATGTCGAGCTTTCCCCTCTCCTTGGGCACGAAACCGCATCCTGTCACTTTGGCCGCGGCCTTCTGTAGTTCAGCAACAGATTCTTTGCCGGTAATATCAATAGGGACGTTGGGATCGCGGGCAGCAGTCTTGGTAACCTCCAAGTCATAGTTCAGCGTGAGCTTCTGAACATAGCGAGACCACATGTACTTGAATGACTTGGACTCAAGATGTTCTCCTACCACGGTGACCTCTGTGGTGGAAGCCATTGCGTGAGGCAAGAGATAAGAAGTTGTGTTTACTGGCAAAAGATGACTAGAGGAGAAGTTGGAAGTACAAGATGGTCTTGTTCTGATTATTTCTTGTCAGCGATCGGGTGAAACTATATAGCTGCCTCCTTAGGAGTTGCTGGCCTATTATATTAACCAGAATCCAAGCACTTGCCAACAAGACAACCTCAACGTGATGCAGAACTTGTTGACCGAAGTGGTCATTCCAGCGGAGAGATGTGTCAGTGAGCAGACCTGAGAGGCTTGTGATCACATACCGGGACCCTTTCAGCTGTCACGAAGCAACGCCTCATTGCCTTTTGCATCCAGCTGCTGATGACTATCTATCCATGGCAGGATTGAAGGCTGGACTGGTGGGGACATCTGGAATGTGGCTAGTTTCGCGGGCCGCAACCGCGCTCACCATTCATGCCTAGTCTAGCCGAGAATCTTGCATGTTGATTGGCGCGAGGCCTCGGATGGCTGACGGGTTAGAGACACTATCGAAGGCTGCTAGACGCATTCAGTCATAGACCAGACTGCCATTGCCTACGTGGCGACGCGATTGTCAATAATGTGGCCCTCAACTCCTCTTGATAAGGTGCAGTACAGTGATGAGACACTCATCCTAACTTTTAATTGGACTCAACGGCCAGCATCTTGTGCCGGTCTGACGTAAAAATGGCCGTGAGGCCCAGAACTATCGCGGGGAACGTCCTGTCTCATCACATGTCTGAGACATGCAGGTATCCTGATGCGTTTCTACGGCTGAGGTTGTCTTGGCCCGCAGGGGCCCAAGAGAGGCCAAAAGCCACAATAAGTATCCGTGGAAGCATGTGAGATATGAGACATCGAGTGAGGACTGGGCTACTTTTAGATTCATGAACACGGGAAAAGAGCAAGTCATCACCACAGTAGATAGAGAGGCGAGTCAAGTACGAAGTAGAGCAAGCTAATATAGACACCTGTTGATGCTGAAGATAATTTCCAAAGCTATATCAGGTATGTCTGGACGTCTAACATCTCTTAAATTGCTGGGTTTCTTTCGACTTGATGAAGGTATGGTTTGCAATTGAACCCAGTTTATTCTCCCCCTCCTCTATGGATGTTGTTTACCCTTTTCCGACGAAGACACTGGGATATCTATGGAAATACTAACTTTTTCTTAACGAAATAAGCCCGAATAAATGTCCGCGAGAAGCTGTAACAAAAGAACAGAAATCTAAACTACTTATACTTAATTCTCTAAGTTTACGACGTCAAACACGAGAAAACGACCGCGCACTGAAGTAGTCATAGAGACTTCATAAAGTAGGTACTTCGGGCAACCATGGGTCTCATAGCCTCACTATTCTGCATCCTAGAAGACGCTTGGGATTGACTTAGGCAACATATAAGGCGATTTCTAACTCTGTCTTTTAATTCTGTCATGTGTTGATTCCTGTGTTCTTAAATACAGTACCCGATGCCTCCTTTTAGTGACACCATCGACACCAACTCAAGCAACAGCAACCTCTATTTTGGCCCCAGGAAATGATTTTTCGTTGTGAACATTTCTACGGTAGTATAGACTGGACACCTTCACCTGCTACCCCACAGACTCTCACTGTTCAACTGCCGGTCTTTTTTACCGTTGGAGTACTTTAACTAGGTTGTGCAGCGCCGATCCGATTCGCGTCATTTCGAGCCGAACCTTTCGCCTGCCGAGAAGTGAGGTTGTATTTGCTGTGTACTAAGAGGAAGGTAGGTAATCGAGCCCTGGTCTTGATGCATTTCGCAGTGGCATGTTAGACATGGCTCGGCCTATCTTTGCGGCGCTGCACGGGCTCTGAGCAAGGTTGATTGATAATCACGGCAATCAACACGGCAAATCTAGTCGTCTGATGGCCCATGTGATATATAAAACGCCTGTTGAGGTGATTTGTGTCCAAAGTGCTTTGAAAGGATACCCAAGCCCAATACAGACCATTAGTACAGGATTCATGGTCATCATGACACCTTCACCCAAGCCACCCTATGTTGAACAAACAACTTAAAGCCGCTGTACGCTGTCAACAAGCTGTCGTGAGCCTGGGGTCCCCGCACTTTGCACGCGGGGTAACTATGGAATGGTTCCCATTCATGTTGATCATGTCGGTGCAGGGTTACTTCCAGTTCAGACACCCTCGCTGCTTCGGGCTAATGCTATATCGAGCGAGCCCGTGATGCCATGGTTAAGTTATTGCCGAGTAGAACGCTACCTCTGTGATGGAGTATATAAATTGAGCATTGGGATAGTAAGAATCTGTTGTCTCATCATCATCCGCCGGGTGCAACTCATCTGCTCAGACCCAGCATTAATCATGGCATTGGAAATATCCCGTGTCTCTTTTGAGCATCATCGCTCCGCCCTTGGCATTGCAGAGGCAAAGCCGCGTGTTTCATGGCGATTTGGAGGGGTTGTTTCCGACTGGGAGCAAAGCTCTTATGATCTTGAAATCAACCGCAGCGGGAGAACAGAAGTTTATAGCGCTGCCTCAGCCCAGTCTCTTTATGTGCCTTGGCCTGGCCCTCCCCTTGAAGAAACAGAATCCGCTTCAGTCCGAGTCCGTGCGTACGGAAACAAAACTTCAACCCCGTGGTCCGATTGGGTTTTCGTCGAAACAGGCATCTCTAATGAGACCTGGTCTCGTGCTAAACCCATCACTTCAACCCGCAAGTTCGACCAAGACAAACCCAAAGCACCACTTTATTTTCGAAAAGACTTTGATATTCCAGACGATGTGGTCTCGGCAAGGCTCTACATAACAGCTTTGGGACTCTATGAGGCAGAAATTAACGGGGAACGGGTCGGCGATCATGTTCTCGCCCCTGGCTGGCAATCCTATCATCACCGCCACGTCTATGACACATACAATGTGACGGATCTGCTACAGCCTGGTCACAATGCCATTGGCGCTCTTGTCGGCGAGGGTTGGTACGCAGGACGACTCGGATTCAACGGAGGCAAGCGCAATATCTATGGGGATGTTATCGGGCCCTTAGCATTGCTCAAGATCACGTTGAAGAACGGCAGCACACAATGGGTCCCAACCGACAAAAGCTGGAAGTCCACCACCGGACCTCTTGTTTCAGCAGAGATTTACGATGGCGAGGAGTACGACGATCGTTTAGCATCGGCTTTGAAAGGTTGGTCCACGGTCAGCTTTGACTCTGACGGGTGGGAGACAACGCGTGAGCTTCCACCTTTGAAAGGGAAACTCACCGCTCCTGACCAACCACCTGTTCGGGTCATCCAAACCATCAAACCGAAAAGTTTCTTCAAGTCTGCTTCTGGCAAGACACTTATCGACTTTGGCCAAAACCTGGTTGGGCACCTACGCATCAACGTGACGGGCCCTAGGGATACTAATATCACATTTCACCACGCAGAGGTGCTTGAGAACGATGAGTTGGCTCTCAGACCCTTACGACTCGCTGCAGCACGAGATGTGCTTATCCTCAGTGGCGAGGGTCCGGTTCAGTGGGAGCCCAGATTCACCTTTCACGGCTTCCGTTACGCCCAGGTTGATGGCTGGCCGGAGCAGACACCCCTTGATGAAGACTCGATCGTGGCCGTGGTTGTTCACACGGACCTGGAAGAAACAGGCTTTTTTGAGTGCTCCAACTCTCTCCTGAACCAATTCCATTCCAATGTCCGTTGGTCAATGAAGGGAAATTTCCTATCGATTCCGACTGACTGCCCTCAACGGGATGAACGGCTTGGATGGACGGGAGATGCCCATGCTTTCGGCCCGACTTCCAACTACCTCTTTGATACGGCGGGTTTTTGGAAGGGTTGGCATAAGGATATCTGGTCTGAAATGGAGGGAAACCGGATGACACCTCCCGTTTATGTGCCTTCGGTACCCATCGACCTCGGGGGATACTTACCAACCGCAATCTGGGGGGATGTAGTCGTTGGGAATCCTTGGAATACCTTCACAGCTTTTGGCGATGAAGCTCTACTGGCCGAGCATCTGCCACAGGCGCAGTCGTGGATAGATGTTGGCATTCCCCGCAACCAAGATGGTCTTTGGGATCCAAAGCAGTTTCAGTTTGGGGACTGGCTGGACCCGTTGTCACCAGCAGACAATCCCGGGAATGCTACTACTCACCGAGTACTCGTTGCTGATGCATATTTGGTCAAGATGACGGAAATCATATCACACATATCCCACGCTTTGGGGAAACAGGACTTGGCGAAGAACTATACTCGACAACACGAGAATCTCAAGCAGGCATTCCAAGCTGCTTGGGTACCAGATGGAGATCTTGCAAACCAAACACAAACTGCTTATACCCTGGCTCTTGATTTCAACCTCCTCATCGACAAACAAGTGCATGATAATGCCGCTCAGTCACTTATCCGAAAGATCAAGGACAACGACTATCTCGTGGGTACTGGGTTTGCTGCCACAGCCCGGCTCGGGTTCGCCCTCAAGAGTATTAACTCGATTCCCGACTTTTATCGAATGCTATTACAGGAGAAGGTCCCCTCCTGGCTGTATCAGGTTGTGCAAGGCGGCACGACCACATGGGAGCGTTGGGATAGCCTCCTAGCCAACGGTAGTGTGAACGCAGGGACGATGACGAGCTTCAACCATTACGCGTTTGGCTCTGTTGCTGATTGGATCCATCAAGTGGTAGGAGGCATTGCGCCAGCTGAGCCGGGCTACAAGAAGATTACTATTGCGCCAGTTCCTGGAGGCGGTATTGACAAGGCCAACGCCAGACTGATTTCTCCCTATGGAGAGGTTGCTACGGATTGGAGTGTCAAAGATGGCCATTTTGAGCTCAAGGCCATAATTCCACCAAATACTCAGGCTGAGATAATCCTCCCCGGCCTGAAAGAAAACTCTAGGGTTGTCGGCTCAGGGCTTCACAAGTTTCGTATTGAGAACTTCACACCGCCACAGTAAAACCAGCAGTGTCGCGGAAGGGCGAGATCAATAGCTTACTTGTTAGTCAAGGTGTCTCTGTTCTGGGTGTGATATCTGTATTTCTCATAGTGCTTCTTAGCAATAGGTTCTTGCGTTATACTCTTGTTCTTGTCATCAATGACATCTCTGTCGGGCACAATGCCAAAGAACACACTGGTAAACACATGAGAACATTAAAACCCAATGCTGTGAAACACCGTGACCTAGATATAGCCTTATCCATGTACTATTCGACAGGCGATAGCATCATGTGTATTTTTCAATCACAGAGTAAACAAGTTGACATTTTCTCCAGTCTCCTTCAGTTTCCGATTCGCCCTCTTCAGCATGATTTTCATCACCGCACAAGTCACCACAGACAGTAGCGAGAAGGCCATCATCAAGATATTGGCCTTGACGTATCGCGGCCCGTCGCTCGATGGAAAGAAATAGGGACTCCAGATATTACCCAGCTGGCTCAAGAGGTTGATAATAGCTGTTGCACAGGCTCGCTTCTCGGGTGTCTGGTTAAGAGTTGAACTCGCCCAGCTGAAGACCATTGCGTTGGAAGAAAAGCACCCGCAGATGTATAGGAAGGCCGCCGTGTATCTTGCAGCGTTGTTGAGGGTGGAGACTGAGATGATGAAGCCAATGCAAGCGACAAACTGGGGCACAGCAATATGGTAGCCTCGATCTTTGCGACGATCACTGGACCAAGCTGTAGCAAAGGCGGTAATGGTAGCCACGAGGTATGGCGGAGCTGTCAGAACAAGCGTCAGGGTGTTGTCGCCGAGCTTGAATCCTTTGACGATGGTCGGGAAGAAGCTGTTGAAGCCATAGGCACTGTGGTTGGCCGTGAGCATGATGACCTATCAAGAGCCATTAGTTATCGTAAACCCATTACAGGAGACCCAAGAACTTACAAAAACCCAGGTTCGGATATCCTTAGCAGCCATTGCCAGACCGCTCCAGACACTGCTATCGGCCTGGGGCAAGGACACACGATCTCTCTGGATCCGTTCAACTGCAACCTTTTGCTCATCGTCTGTCAGGAGCCATTTGACCGCCCCAGACTTTTGTCCAGGAAAGTCAGGCAAGAAGATGAAGGCGACCAGAGCAGCACCAAAACTGCCAGCGCCTTCAATAATGAAGAGCCATTGCCATCCAGCGATTCCTCTGACGCCTTCAAGGTTTGACAAGACGCCAGCAGCAATCAGACCTGAGAAAGCTGTCGCCAGGAGAACACCAGAGTATAGAATCGCCGTGCGGAGCGCAAGTTCCTTCCGAGGATACCAGCAGCTAAGGAGATACATGGCACCAGGAAAGAATGGGGCTTCAGCAATACCCAGAAAGAATCGTATGACGAGGAGGTGCGTGTAGTTGCTGGCGCCCGCGGTAGCAGCAGAGACGATGGACCACAGGGCTGTCCAGAATGGTATATATATCGAAGGCCGGGTACGCGTGAGGATCATATTACTGGCCTGACGTTAGTTTAGATCTCGACAAGCTCTGTCCTACGGAGCATACCTGGGTAGTTGCATGAGCATGTAGCCCACATTCAGGATCGAGACGGCCACATTGAACTGATTCCCCTTGAGGCCGAGGTCTTGCTCAAAGCTGCTGAGTCTTGCCTGACTAGATAAGAAGTCAGTATTGGTAACAAGGAGACCGTTCTTCTGCAGACAGCGTACGCAATGTTGTTCCGGTCAAGGTAGTTGAACAGATAAAGCAGCCAGACCATGGGCACAAGAGTATAGTCTAGTTTTCGGACAAGACTCTTCTCAGCTGCGATGTACTCCTCCTCAGTCATACCCAACTCGTTACTCTTTGTTTCGACCATTGTTTCTTTATCCGCAAGTGGCAAAGGGTCGTCGATGTGGCGCGATGAGCCACGGAGATCGTTGAGCTTGACGTCGGCCTCGGTGTTTGCCATTATGACAAGAGTGATTGAAAAGTCTATCAGGACAGTGATATAGCGGATTTAGATGAAGGAGGAGCCGCTGTCAAGGGTGGTTGAAGGGTGTAAGGAAGAAGGTGAAGAGCCTTTAATATGTTCCCGGCCCCATCGCACGAACGCTGTTGTCCGCCCAATGCAATGAAGCAACAACCTTGTGTTCAATACGACCATGAGCCGATGAATTGAGGAGTTGGAGACGCACCACAGGGGCAACGGAGTGATCCGCGAGCAGAGTCTAACTAGACAACCAATCGGTGGGGGCGTATTTGACGCTGGACTCTAGCCCCGGACTAGAACCCCATGGGGTCATGGGGTCAATGCGAAACGCGGGGAATGAGAGATTGGCCAGTGCCATGGTCCACAGATGCTACGGAGCTGTCCGTGGTTGGGGAAAAGGCGGTCCGGAGCTGTCCTTGCCGTGGCTGAGGCCCGAAGGAGGCACCCAGATATCCTCTCCACTGCTCCGCGAGAATGTCACAGCAAAAAGCAAGTGATAGATGGATGGCCACTAATTATACCTCGTCGAGATACCATCTTCTCTTTGCCGCTGTGTATCACAAGCTACAGTAGCTCGCAATGCCCCCCTCCAAAGCGCTCGACCTCTTGCGTAGGTTTACAAGTTGTGATGTATGTCTCTGCTCCAGCGATCCCAACTCTTTGGCGCGAGAGAAGGCTTACACTTTTCAGATTGGCGATGCCTTGGTCAAATTGAAGTATCCTTATGGTGGATTCTTGGATGGCATCCGGATCTTCTCTCCGGACTCTCAAGCTCGCATCATTGGCCCGGCTGTTACTGTCAAGATGGTTGAGTCAAGCGATACATCTGCCCCAGCTTTGGACGAGCACTTTGTTGACCACAACGAAAACAATAGTGTCATGTACATCCAACAGCCCAAAGGCCTACCGTCAGCTTGCTGGGGCGGATTGATGTCGACAAGAGCAAAGTTCCTGGGGGCCAACGGTGTAGTGATTGATGGCCGAATGAGAGACATCAATGAACACAAGGAGATGAAGTTTCCGGTATGTGCGTCACTTGAAATTCATTCATGCCGACTAATTTTCCAAAGGTGTTTGCACGTGGCCATTCTATACTAGGCTCCAACACTTTCACCAGAGCCTCTCTGGTGAACATTCCTCTCCAATTCAAAGGCAAACTCTGGGTCAATCCAGGAGATATATTTGTGGGAGACGCTGATGGTGTCGTCGTAGTGCCTCCGTCACTGGCTGAACGCGTTGCTGAACTGTGCCAGGCGAGAGCTGAGGTAGATGAAAAGATGTTTACTCAACTCAGGGAGGGGGTTGCGATGGGAGAGCTCATCAAGACAGTCCGAGGGAATAAGTGACGGGGCGACAAGTACTGTGATGCATCTTGGTCACTGCATAGTCATTCATGCTAATTTATCCGATGTCATGTCCAAGGCAGGACTTATTGCAAGCATGGTAGATAATGAAACACAATTCAACCGCCCCATCGTAATGTACCATTGCTAGTTACACATATAATCTATGAACCAAAGATGGTTTTTGGGTTCTGCACCATCAACAAGTCCCATTCCTCGTCCGATAGCCACTCCCTCAAGCTCCGAAGCCATGCCTCATCATCCACCTCCAAGAAGGGAGTCTCCTTCATGGCCTCCTCATAACTGCGCACCCTCATCCTAGGGGTATGTGGCCAATCGCTTCCCCAGAGAACTTGGTGCTTGTTGGCATCCACAAAGGCTCGTACAAGGACCTTGAGATCATCGTAGTGTGGGCTCAGCTCACTTACGCGGTATGGTGCACTCAGCTTGACAAACAGGAGCCCATCCCTGACCAGCCGCAGGATCGCTGCAAAGCCTGGTTGCTTCGTAGGATCGTTGCCAAACTCCGGTGGAAGCATGCTAGATGCCTTGAGAAGACCAAAATGATCGGTGATGAGCGACCTGCCCGTTGGCCCAACTTCGCTGCGAACAAATGGCTCCAGTTCATCCCAGAACTCAGTTCGAATCGTTGTCATGGTCAAACTCCAATTGAGGGACAACTTCATTATCCTCTGGAGATATGCACGCAACGTTTTCTTCTGAAGCTCTACATCCTCCATGGCTCCATTTGGATATAGATTGACACGGAGACCGCGGATGCCGGCCTTTTCCAGATCTCGAATCTCATCGTCGGTGGCATTGTCGGGTTCAATCACCCCGACGCCGGAAGTTGACTGTCTCCCTAGTTGGGCAACGAAGGCTTTCAACGAGGTACAGTCGTCGCCATAAGATAGGCCATGAGTGAGGACCGAGTTTGTAATACCCAATCTTGCTCGGAAATTCTCAAAAGCTTTGATTGTTGCGGCGGGTGGCGTGAGGTGGCGCGTGGGGCTGTAGGGAAACACCTGGGCTGATAGAAGTTAGAGCTAGCTATCGAACGGCAGACAAGGAGTTGATGCATACGCTCAAAGATGTGATGGTGAGTATCCCATCCTCCTCTGGGAAAGAGGTCCGCGTTATTGGTCTCGACGAGGGTTTCTGGCGCCATGGTATTCTGCTCGGTAGTTGTTGGGAAGTCTTGGAAGTGCGAACCAAATTCAGTCCAATTATATCCCGGCAGAGTCCCTCCGCTACGGTGGTTACTCGTGGATGAAAGTACCGCATTCCCAGAATCCCCTACTTCCGTAGGGTGGGTATTGCTGGATTGTTCCGCAGACAAGGGTGAGCAGGCGGAGTAGCCCAGTCGCCCTCCCAGCCATCGCCCCGAAAGATCGACAAGCCGTGTTCGGACTTGAAGTGTGGACATATTCCGATGACGGATGAGAGCGGCTGGAATTATTGGTTCAGGGTTCGAGCATCGGGACCGGACGTATCCAGCGTCCAGTTGCCATAATACGAGTAGATTGGAGATTTCAATAGGCAATACATACACAGGACGAGATCCCGTTAACCTACGAAATATATCGCGGGGCAAGACGACATGGCACAGAAATCTACGAACTCACCGACTCCACTGCATTCAATAGTAGCTGGAGCTGCTGCGGGTGGTATCGAGTCGCTCACCACTGTAAGTCTCAATAGACCACCTTCCCACAGTGACGGGCTCAGCTCACAGCGGCTTCAATCAGTATCCGACCGAGTACGTCAAGACACGAAAACAGCTCCTGGGTGCATTCTCGCCATCGCCTCTTCGACTTCTCATCACGGCTGTCAGAGATCATGGCGTTGGTGTTCTATATACTGGAGCTGGGGCTTTTTGCGTTTCCAACGCCTCAAAATCAGGCATCAGATTCCTGACGTTTGATGCCATCCGAAGCAAGCTACCTCGGGATCACAAGACAGGCAAGCCTACAAGTTCATCAAATATGCTTGCTGGGGTTGCGGCCGGAGTGGCAGAAAGCATCACCGTGGTGACGCCAGGCGAGAGCATCAAGACCAAGATCGTTGAAGACAGGGCAGGCCCTCGCACATTCAAGTCGACTGGCGATGCCATGCGGTGGATGGCTTACAATCAAGGCATACGTGGTTTCTATCGCGGAATGGTACCGGTGACAATGAAGCAAGCGTCCAATGCGCTCGTCAGGTTTACATCTTATCACGCGATGTTCGACTTGATAGAACCGCGCTTAAAAGACGCTGGCAAAGGGAGTCTCGCAGCTTCGATAGCCGGGGCCTCAGCTGGTGTTGTCACTGTATATGCCACAATGCCCTTTGATACCATCAAGACCAAGATGCAGAGCGTTGGTACAGGAAGTGGGAAACAAGGAACTCTGCACATCCTGACCTCCATAATGAGAGAATCCGGCGTCGCAGGCTTATGGAAGGGCACGACGCCTCGACTGGTGAGACTTAGCGTGAGTGCATTCGACAGGAGCGCAACATGTCAAGGAAGAGACTGCTAAGCATGAAACACTTTAGGTCTCAGGAGCAATTAGCTTCTCAATCTATCAAAACGTGCTGGATTTCATGAGAAACTCTGCACCCACCCAGCTAAAGTCGGCGCACGATTCTTTGAGTGGTTGAGGTAGATTATAGCGAATAGTTAATTGGTAAAATAACACCGAGACGTAGGTAGACCGCGTTGGTGGCTCCAGGGTTTTTAGGTACTTAGGTAGTTACAGGGTGTTTCTTTACGGGCTAGTTGAATAAAACCCTCGACCCCGCCGCGCGCGTCATCTTCACTCCCTTCACAACCATGACTTTTTGATCTACTCGAGGAATTGGGCTAATTATCACAACAAGCAACACCTCTGTGAAGGCCTATCGACAGTTTATGGGCGGGAAGTGAGTGAGCCCTGCAGTACTCCTTCTTGTCAAGCTCAGGGTGCGTTTCCAGATGGCCTCCAGGACCAGCGCCCCTAAAAAGGTCCGGCTGGCCTGTCGCCGTTGTCGATCGCGGCGCATAAAGGTAAAGATGCTGCCTTTGGCTTTGCTCAAGGAGCACGTACTGAATCTGGAACAGTGTGACGGCCAGGTTCCGGCATGCACAAACTGCGCAAAGGCTGGTCAGGTATGCCTTGACGTGGATAGCCAGAACTCCAACATTGCCATCCCTCGAAAGTAAGTACCCTGCGCTTGATTAATGGATTCTCACTGATACGCCTTGAAGTTTTGTTGGGGCTGCTCGTGCAAGGATACAATGGCTCGAGAACGTCATTAGAGAACGTGCCCCCGATGTAGATCTGCGGTCTGGCCCTCAAGTCGAGCCTGCGCCAGATCTAGACAGCCGATTAGTGAACGAGGGAGGAAACGAAGAAGGGGATACATCGATGACCCCAACAGCTACGAATTCAAGTCCTACCCTGCAAACCACGTCACGGAAGAGATCAGCAGAGGCGTCTGAACAGCCTGATCACGATGGTTCGTTCCCTGAACGCGCTCACTCCGTTGCTGTCAACCTGGGTATGCTGTCTCTCAATTCGGACTCCCCCCAAAAGCATTACCTAGGCTCGAGCTCTGGACTCCTCTTTGCGAACCTGGTAGGAGCCTCGCCGTCAAGTACTGGGTCCACCCCGCAGGGTATCGGTGATAATGCCAACATGGGCGACTTGGAGTGGCAAGACTCCGGAGTGAGCGCAGGCTACAACAAAGCCTACCATCAGGCTTTGCATGCATTTCTGAAAAATGTGAGTTATTCTCGACTTGCTCTGCGGGTCTCAGGGTCTGATCAACCTGAAAGGAATTGCCTACTAAGCCAGAGGCTCTTATCCTCGCCCACACATATATACGCTGGGTTCACCCGGATTTTCCAGTTCTGGAGCCCTCATCATTGTTCAGTGCCATTGATGCCATCTACTCCTGTGTTTCGGAACCTGGGCAAGCAAATGACTCCGCTCATGGTTGGCCTCGCACAATGCCCTCCTTCCGCTGGAATGGACGCCTAGTAGTCCCTGGAGTCCCGGGAGATCACGGCGCCACCCTCCCTGTCATTGCCTTTATCATATTTATGGTATTTAATATCGCAGCTGTTGTAAAGGTTCGGACCCGTGTCTACGAATTCCCGCCGCAGCGGTTCTATAGTGCCGCTGTGCATTTCTCCAAGGATGCCTTTTCCCAGATTTCACTTCCCACGATCCAGGCTTTAGTCATGCTTATTAACCACAGCATGCTGATGCCAGCAGAGATAAACCTGTGGACCATGGTTCATCTCGCATCGGCTCACTGTGTCGAACTTGGCATACATCGGGAACACCATAGTGAACGGCCCGAGGACTTTGCCATGAAGCAGATCAGGCGTTTCACCTTTTTTACGATATACTCCCTTGACAGGTATGGCATGCCACTTTGCGCATGTGTCGTCCCGTCCAACTTGTGCTGATTCATTAGGTCTATTTCTTCCATTCAGGGCCGCCCTCTCGGATTTAGAGACGAGACATTTGATATTGGACTACCCGAGTCCCCACCATCTGAGCATGACGACATGAACGGGGCTATTCCACACTCTTTTATGACAGCTGTTACTCAATATGCATCCTACACATACAAGCTTGACCGGATTGTCTCCGACATCAAACTTCACCTCTACCATCTACCGGGGGATTCCAGCTGGTTTCCTTGGCCGGAGAACCCAGTAGAGCATCAACAAAGGATTAAGCAAACCCTCGATAGCTGGTGGCGAGAGGCTTCTCAAGACGAATTCGACTTTCCTAGCCTTGACAGTCGGCAAAGAGAAGTGTGGAGGCTGAAGCTCAGGATCAAGTATCACACGGCAACAGTATTGCTCTTTCAGCCATCTCAGGTGGTCAGGAATCCATCCGCACAAGCCCTACAAACTTGTTTTGACAGTTCGTCAAGCATTCTAGAAGACTATGAGCGGTTGCATGATCTCCACAGTCTTCATCACGGATGGAGGGCAGTGCAGAGCATTTTTGCCGCCGGAGCCACACTGATCTACTCATTCTGGACCTCACTGCAAGTCCGCAAGAAGGCGTCTACTGCCGCAATGTCCAAGAATCTTCGGACCTGTTCCGGCCTCCTTACTATCGGCGGTGAGTGGTGGCCATCCGCGAAGATCGGTCAACGCAGCTTTGGCTCTGTGGCCGATCTTACAATGAGAAAGTTGTATATGGACGACTCTCCATTCAAGGCCCCGCGTCTGTCTCTACACTCGACTGCAGCAGGTCACTCTACCCACAGGGTCGAAGGACCAGAAGCAGAAGACGAATCCATCACCGTGCTGGGGAATCCTCAAGCTTTGGAGGGCATCAACCAACTTCCACTCGAAGGAACAGACGGAACATGGCAAGAAATGGCTGCGGCTTCTAGCGACGATCAGGGCATCTGGCAGGGCATCGACATGGGAAGACCGGACTTTGTGCCAGAGATTGAAATGTTTCTGGCCGATTTCGATAGATCCGAGTTCACATGGAGTTTTCCTCTGAACGCCAACGAGGATCTTGAACCATTCGGAACGTACCCGAATACTGGTTTCTAAGCGTTCCACTCTCGCGGAGTAGCCCGCGTATGGAGATGGGGGATGTGCGGACTACTCCGCATCACCTGAGGTGGGATGGATCCACGGTATATTGCCTCGGCGGCTCGGACATTAGCAAGTAGGCATTGTCATCATGCTGAATAAATTCCAGGTTGGATTCTCCAGTATCCCTCGTTTTCAGGGCATCGTGATGGGTATTGTAAAGCAAACATGACACTGACAGTGCTGCGGCTTGCCTTTGCCCGAGGTCCCTTTGCCAAGAGAGAGTTCCGATGGCTTCAAACCCGTTCCCTTGCGACGCATTCGTCGCATGCTGCCATGAGTCCACTCGAACCGGTAGCCTATGGCGCATCACATAGACGGACGATACACTAACTCGTCTCTTAGTACAACCCTCTCGATTATGGCTCACAGCTTCAATCCCTGCGGCGCGTTCGAGGCATCGACAAAAGGCCGCTGACATTGACTGAGAAGATACTCTATAGCCATCTCATACACAACCAAGATGGCTGGGCTTTTGACCAAATCGAACGAGGCAAGACGATTCTGCGCTTGCGACCCGATCGCGTCGCGTGTCACGATGCGACTGCGACAATGGCAATCCTGCAATTCATCAGCGCCGGCCTTCCGCGAGTCCGAGTCCCGACATCCGTACACAGTGATCATCTAATCGTGGCCGAGTACGGCGCCGAGCAAGATCTTGCCCGGGCCTCTAGTGATCATGGCGAAGTCTACGCGTTCCTCAGCAGTGCCGCAAAAAAGTACGGCATTGGGTACTGGAAGGCCGGTGCTGGCATCATCCACACAACAATCTTGGAGAATTATGCCATTCCTGGTGGTTTGATGATAGGCACCGATTCGCATACACCAAACGCTGGTGGCATGGGCATGCTTGGAATCGGAGTCGGTGGCTCAGATGCCGTCGATGCCATGGCTGGAATGCCCTGGGAGCTGGTCTGCCCCAAGGTTGTGGGTGTGCGATTGACGGGAGAGCTCTCCGGATGGAGTTCCTCCAAGGACATCATCTGCAAGCTCGCCGGTATTCTATCTGTCTCTGGAGGGAAGGGAAAGGTCATTGAGTTCTTTGGACCCGGCACTGAGACCTTGGGGGCCACAGCCATGGCAACTCCCTGCAACATGTCGGCCGAGGTTGGATCAACATCTTGCATCTTCCCTTATTCTGAAGCCATGGCCCGCTACCTTTCAGCGACGAAGCGGGGAGACATTGCGCAATATGCTGACACCTTCAAGCAAGTATTGCTCAATGCTGACCCCGGAAGCGAGGAGTTCTACGATGAGGTGATCGAGATCGACCTTTCAACGCTGGAACCCCATATCAACGGTCCCTTCACACCCGATCTATCACATCCCCTCTCCGAGTTCAAGAAGCACGTCGAGGAAAGTTCATGGCCTTCACAAATCAGCTACAGCATGGTGGGGAGCTGCACGAATAGCTCATACGAAGACCTAGAGAAGGTTTACACTCTGGTGACACAGGCCAAGGAAGCGGGCATGCACCGAACCAAGACACCTTTTATGGTCAGCCCAGGTAGTGAGCAGATCCGCGCCACGGCGGAGGAGAGTGGGATCCTCAAGACGCTCCGTGATGCTGGAGCTGTTGTTCTAAGCAACTCGTGTGGCCCATGTGTCGGACAATGGGATCGAAAGGACGTCGACATTTCCAAAGCCGAGAGCAACTCGGTCATCTCGAGCTTCAATCGAAACTTTACTGGCCGCCATGATGGAAACCCAGCAACTCATTCTTTTGTCACTTCTCCTGAGATTGCCACAGCTTTTGCCTACACAGGAGACCTCAAGTTCAACCCTGCCACGGATTCTGTGTCCTTCTTTGACGAGTCTGGCGCCCCATCTGAGTTCCGCTTCACACCCCCAGCAGCCAACGAACTTCCTGAGAATTTCTGTCCTGGAAACGATCTGTATCAAGCCCCAGTTCTGACAGATACGTCCGCATACAAGGTCGACATCGACGAGGACAGCGACAGACTACAACTTCTGACACCTTTCCAGCCATGGCAGGATGGAAAGGCGCAGGATATGCACGTCCTCATCAAAGTCGCTGGCAAATGCACGACGGATCACATATCGCCAGCGGGGCCGTGGTACAAATACCGAGGCCATCTTGAAAACATTAGCAACAATATGCTGCTAGGGGCTACTAATAGTTTTCTCGCCGATGCGTCGTCTCTCAGCATGATCGGCAAGGCCAAGAATCCGACGACTGGCCATATTCAGCCCGTGCCCCAAGTTGCGAGGGATTTAAAGCAGGCCAGCATTAGATGGTGCATCATTGGCGACAACAACTACGGAGAGGGTAGTTCGCGAGAACATGCCGCATTGGAACCTCGACACCTGGGTGGTGTGGCTGTCATTGCCAAGAGCTTCGCCCGAATTCACGAGACGAATCTCAAGAAGCAAGGCATGTTTCCTTTGACATTTTCCGATCCGAAAGACTATAGCAAGATTGTCGAAGGTGATGTTATTAGTCTGCTGGATGTGGATGGGGATCATCTTCAACCCGGCAAACATGTCACGATGGAGGTTAGAGCGAAAGATGGCACTCGCTGGACTGCGCAACTCAACCACTCTTATCACGCCCATCAAATAGAATGGTTAAGGTCTGGAAGTGCGCTGAATTATATTAAACGGTCGACTCTTACGGATGATGTATAGTTTTTAAGAAAGAGCTGGAAGCCTTCTTGTGTTAATTGTTTAGCTACCTGTAGGAAACGTGTCAGTGTCGGGTCTTCCCTTTGGCGGCCGGTTCGAGTCCCTTTGCATTGACAAATGAAGGGATCCCTCCCGTTGATAGCACTCAAATTCGCCAATTGGTACTCTATGCAGTGTTGATTCAGCTTGTGGGGTTGGCTAACTCAAGTCAGAGATTTGGCGCTAACATGACATTGCACATACTAACATGACTCCAGCCAAGGTTGATGATTGATAAGTAAACGATGGCGTCTTATCTACAACACCCCGAGTGAGCGGGGTTTCGAGCATGATGCGGGTGTTTTGCATGATGCCGCAATGCGACTCAGCCATGGTGTGCTTTGAAGATCCTCGGTCCGATCTACTCGCCACCTATAAAGAGATGGTCAGATCAGGCCTGCCTATGCAACTGACAATATCGCTCATTCTGTTTGTCTGACCCTCATCATATCCGACCAAGCTCTGCAGAAAACATGACAACAACTACAACGACCCAGTCTGATACGGTTCTCAGAGCCAGGCTTGAGACCAAGCAACACTCGGGGCCGTTGTCTCCCTCTGGGGCGCTTGATCAGTTCGAGTCTGAGGAGTTGACGCCTGTAATTGGGCGCGAATATCCCCGTGTCAATCTGGTCAACGACATCATCAATGCCCCAAACTCTGACGAGCTAATTCGCGACCTTGCAATCACCAGTGAGCTCAACCAGCTTCCGTATGTCACACTGAGCCATGCTGACAGCCAATGACTAGTATCCCAGAGGGGTGTCGTCTTCTTCCGCGCCCAGGACAATCTGACTGACGAGATACAAAAGGTGCTGGCCCAGCGCCTTGGTGAGCTCGTCAATAAGCCAACTGAGTCTACCTTGCACATTCACCCGCTCCTCAATGGCACTCATGAGTTTGGCGTTGCCGATAACGAAATCAGTACCATCTCATCGCAGGCTTTCAAGGCTTTGGCTATCGGTCAGAAAGATCGAGATGATCGCAAAGGCGGCGCTGCTTCATGGCACAGCGACATTCAGTTCGAAGAGTTCCCCGCTGACTACACGAGCCTGCGCTTGACCCAGCTCCCATCATCAGGTGGTGACACCTTGTGGGCGTCCGGCTACGAGATCTACGACCGCTTCAGCGACCCCTACCAGAAGTTCTTGGAGGGTTTGACTGCAACCTTCAAGGGCGAGGGATTTATCAAGGCTGCCGACGCTCGCCCGGACAAGTTCCAGATCTACGAAGAGCCGCGAGGGAATCCCGCCAACATCGGTCGTGGGCTTACGGCAGTTCATCCAGTTGTACGAACCAACCCAGTTACTGGTTGGAAATCCGTCTTCGCGATTGGTAATTTCCCTCAGCGAATCAACGAGCTGAGTGTACGCGAGAGCAAGGAACTGCTGGAGCTTTTCTATAAGAGGATCGAGGAGAACCACGACCTACAGGTCAGGTTCAAGTGGAGAAACAAGAATGACATTGGTTCGTACTCACCAGTTCTACAATACCGAGCAAAGCCAAAGACTAATTACCTTTCAAGCAATCTGGGACAACCGTAGCGTGTTCCATAGCGCGACCAACGACTACGATAATTTGGGTGACCGTGTAGGCCACCGTGCTGTTGGAATCGGCGAGAAGCCGTACTTGGACCCCCAAAGCCAGTCAAGGACAGTTGCACTCGGCAATAATTAGGAATTTCCGATGGTCACTTAGAGTTTCTTTGGTTCTATAGTTGTGGCAGCATATAAATACAAATAGGGCATTGATCCCCTATGATCTCTCAATGGCCCGTTTAACCCTGTCATTATCCAGCTCTCGCATCGTCGTCTTTCCAGCAACTCTGCCACTGGCCTCGTTGAAAAGCTGATTTCTGAGAAGAAGAGTAGGCGTGCAGCTCCATGCATGACAGAAACTATTCATCCTTACATCTCCGTATGGGCTTGTCCGTGCATCTGAAGGGTCAAAACACTCCCAGAAGCTGTCGGCACCAGCCTTGACCATACCACCCCAGTACGATCTTATAATTTCGAGACACTCTTTGTAGCAGCCTGCTGTGATGAGTGCGTCGCAGACGTGGTGCCAGAGGTACGGTGTCATGGGCTTGATGGCGTCGGGATGAGCCAGGGTGTTGAGCAGAGCGCTGCGAGCAGTTTCGGGTGAGAAGGCTTCAGCGAGAACAAGCCAAGATGCTGAGGCGTAACTGATCTGGGCTTTTGGGCCTGATACCACCACGCCATTGGAGAGGAAGACTTGTGCAGCCTCAGTCATCCCCTTGATCGTTTCCTGATGAGGGAAATCCAGCTGCAGGAGCTGTGCAAGTTTGGCGACTGCCTTGAGACAGAAGAGCAGCACTCCATGAGATCCTGCGCTGGTATCGACTTCTCTGTTCCAATCCAGGAACTTGATGTCCGAAGTTCGTTCGGGTTCGAAGATGAAGGTTTGGGGGTTGACATTTTGTAGTGGACGCCGGAGACAACCAAGTGCTGTCGCCCACAATAGCCGGCCAGTCTCTAGATCCCCAGATACAGCAACGTAGTCATAAACGACACTGCCAAATAAGGCATCATATTCAACGAGATAGTCGGCCGAGGCAGTCAGGGTTGGCCTCTCGAACAGGCACGCAGGCAAAGACCCATCAGTCCGCGCAACAGCCGCAAATTGCAAGATGCACCGTTTGACGAGACCAAAGTCCTTGAGCGTACTGTAGTTGGCTAGTGCTTGAAGTCGGAGATCGCCGATCCACATTCTCCGATCCCTTCGCGGGCCGTCCTCAAAGACAGACTGCATACAATCTCTGAGAGTAAGAATGCTGACATGGTCAATATCTTGAAGAAGCTGGTCATCAAAGTCGATAATGTCGAGTTCGTGGTCTTGACTGATGGCACTGACACACTCGCAGGCCACATCAGAGCAGGATATTTTGAAGTTGGATGAAGTATCGATGACTTGGACGCGTAGGAAGCGAAAAGCGTGACGCCGTCGGATCTTAACATCGTCAGGGCAGACGTCGATGTTGATGATCTCATCGGGCAACCAGGCCTTGCTGAGCCATGTTTCCACGCCATCCATTGACATAGTAACGTCTAAAGGGGATTCGCCAAATGTGAGACGGAGTCTACATGGGGCGTCCATGTTGGGCCCAACACAAGAAACTCGAAAGGACAAATACCCGACCATGTGTATACCAAAGTCAAGCACAAAGTCGGAGTCCCTGCCCCATTCCAAGGAAGGAAGATCAGAAATGTTGTGGGTGCTGGGTTGAATACCCAACCCGAAGTAATTGTCGTGGCATGGTGTAAAAGAAACAATGCTTTGTGGGCGTCGAGTCCAGCGATGCAAGGTTGGGTAAAGAGAATCCGCAAGCAACTCGAACTGAGAGCCTGCTGTAGATGGAGCTTGAGAAATCTTTTGATGCATTGTACCAAGTCTGAGATGTGTGATTTTGGGAGAGCAAGAAAAAATGATGGGTAGACCACTCTGACCTGGGTGTAGAGTCCAGTTATCCTACCTTGGACGAACACGCGGCCATGACAAAGCATGGAGCCATTGTCCTCGGGTGAATATCTGCCCAAGAAATGCCAGTAACCGCCGAGGGCCGACATTTCGACCTTGTTTAACCCGAAATTTGACGCATCTCACGAGTGCCGTCAGTAACGAACTGAGTAGATCTCCACCTCGGAAGCAAAGGACGGACAAGGGGATGGCTTCTCGGAAGCAAATTCGGAGAAACTCCCTTGACGAAGAGAGAGGTTGTCAAAGTCACCAATGATATTCTAGCGCCAAGGGCCACAAGTCGCGTCGAGAACCTTGTGGGGGAGCCGTGTCCAAGTCACGAGAGCCTTCCCCGCATGGCGAGTCAGGAGAGAAACCTTGCTAGCCAACAATCCCCGCGGTTCAGCTGCACCCCAGGATTCCAGGAAAATAAGGTCATCGGTGGAGATGGAGCCGAGTGTTGTTCGACCGAGGTGTTGAATGGGGGGATGGTTCGAGTATATAAACCTTCCCTTGCCGAGAATAGTATCAACTTTTGGAGTCTCTCATCTTATCACCAACCTCCTCCACCACCACCCACTTCAATCATCGACCTCTTCGTCCTTCATCTTGTACATGATCAATCATGGCAAAGGCCGAAACTGAACACCACGAGCCCTCCAAGGGACACGATGTCGAAACGGTCGAGCATAACGATGACCAGTTGCTAGGACGAGCTATCCAGCAACAGGAACACAACCGGACCTGGGGACAAAGTCTGCGTAAAGATCCCTGGCTCCTGTTCTGGATCGGCGTGATGCTTTGGACCTTGATTGTGCGAGGGTTCGAGGCTGGCGCATCGGGAGACGTCCTCAGCATTCCCTCATTCAGAAAGAAATTCGGCGTTGCCATGGACGGCAGCTACTTCATTGCAACAAATTGGCAGTCGGCCATCAGCGGCGGTCCCAATGCGACTGCTATCTTCGGCGCCTGGGCTGCCTCCTTTTTTTCCGACAGGTATGGCACCAAGCCCATCATCTTACTGGCAGCCATGATCAACATTGCGTCGGTGGGTGTCGAGTTCGGAGCCACATCCCTTGCCATGTTCTTCGGAGGCAAGATGATGAATTTCTTCGCCATCGGTGCCCTTCTCAATCTTTGCACCGCCTACGTCGCCGAGGTTTCTCCTCTGGCTATCCGGGCCAGTGTTATCGGCTTCTGCAACCTGTCTCAGTGCATTGGGCCGTTCGTTGCGGCCATCATGTCCAACTTTACCTCCAAGTGGGACAATGACTGGGCCTGGAAATCGCTCGTGGCTGCGCAATGGGGTTTTACCGGAGTCGCTCTTGTTGGCCAGATCTTCATGCCAGAGTCGCCTGTCTATCTGGTCCGTATGGGCAAGATGGAAGCCGCTCAGAAGTCTCTCGAACGTCTCTACTCGGATCCTCGGGATGCCAAAGGCCACCTCCAGCGCATCCGGCTGACTCTCGAAGAGGCAGAGCTGTCCAACACGGGATCCTACCTCGACTGTTTCAAGGGTACAAACCTGCGTCGAACCTTGATCGCAAACATGGTGTTTCTCTCTGAACCCATGTCGGGCCTAGGATTTGTTGGCAGCTACGGCGCTCTGATGTACCAGTTTCTGGGTATCTCGGACAGCAAGGCCTTTGAGATCAAGATTGGAGCACAGGTTCTCTCCATCAGTGGCGCCACCATCGCGTTTCTCATGTCCGATTGGTGGGGTCGTCGGCCCATGTACATAATCGGGTGTTCCTCGCTTTGTGTGCTCATGCTTTGCATGGCGATATCGGGCTCGTTTGACACAACGGCTGCCATCACGGCCTCGGTGGGATTTTACACCATGTTCAACTTCTTCTACAACGTGGGCGTTGGATCTACTGTGTACGCGCTCGTCGGCGAACTCCCTACGTCTGTTCTCAGGGCCAAGACACTGGCCATTTCTATCTCGTCTTCTTCGGCACTCAACACTATGTGGTCCTTCGTGGCTCCATACTTGTTCAACTCGGATTATGCCAACCTCAAGGCCAAGATCGGATATGTGTTTGGTGCATTCATGTTCATCTTTGCGATTCTCGCCTTTCTCTATGTCCCCGAGACACGAAGAAGGACCTACGAGGAGCTGGATGAACTGTTCATGAAGAAAGTACCCACCCGCCAGTTCCGTACGTACGTTACTGTGGCTGAACAGCGAGCTGCAGAGGCCTACGCTGCTCAGGAGAAGACGATTGGCGATCAGAAAGTCTGAGGGAGTCGGTTGCTTGAGGGGTAGCATGTCGCGTGCTAGAAGTTATTAGTAGAGTAGTCTTGCATTCAGATAGGGAAGCTTGAGAATTGAATGGCAGTCTGGTGTTGAATCTCATTTTGATCGTCTATTTGGTCACGTGTTTATCCACCCTTTCGACAAAGCCTTCACGGCTGCAAAGATAGCGCAAAGACAACAGGGAATCAACAAGGTAAATAGCAGCACAAATGAAGGAATTAGTAGAGGACAAATAGGTTATCGCCCTGCCGGGCACTTCAATTGATCTCCATCCTCTTCCTCACACGCTTCCGCCGCCACCAGGGCTTGTCTGCCGAGTCCAACAGAAGTTTGGACCTACCCTGTAGGTTTTGGAGGCGCCCACAGTTCGGCGTTGAGCACCTATATAAGAGAAAAATAGTTCATGTGTATTTACTAGCTTGAACTTGAATGAATATAGGTACTTTTTTCTGTACGGGAGGTGTTCTTTTATGCTGCCTCACTTTGCCCAACACTTGTTTGCTTCTCACACTGAAAATGGTGCCGACTTTGCCCAAGACCCCTTTCGACTCAACAAGTGAACTTCTCAACCGCAATAGCAACATTGTAGTATCTTAATTAACTAACATGAATCTATGTAATTATCTCACCGGGCTCTCTTTTTCCGTAAAGCGCTTGAAGCAAGTGCCGTCCTGATCATCCCCAGACATCCAAGTGACATTTGCGGGGGAGCACGACCTTGGCATGGGTGTGCAAATCCGTTCAAGGGGGAATTTACACTCTATGCCTATCCTGGTTAGCTCAAGAAAAGACTCTCTCGTCCTCGGGGAATCTGCTTCCGAGACAGCACCTGTTTTTCGCCAAATCCCCGCGAGGTGACATTTTAAAAAGCCGATCCGACCCCACTTCCCCAGAGGAAAATCCGAGCATCCCAGCCGGCCGGTTCTCTTTCAGCTTGTCCATGTGCCATGCAGAAATGAACGGTATTGCTGATCGGTAAACATGGTGGACAGTGGCCCGTCACCCTCGGAACATGGTGCAGCAAAGGCTATACGAAATCTAAAGGCATGCGACCTTTGCCGGAGCCGCAAGGTCAAGGTGCGGTACACGGGCCAATATCCTACCGTTCAAGGCATGAGGTTGCTGACAACGTCCTAATACAAGTGCCGCTACGCAGAAGGTGACACTACTTGCCAAGGATGCAGATCATCGGGTACCGAGTGCACGCAAAACAAACCGAGGCGTAAAAGAGGCCCTGGTAGACGGTAAGCTACTCTTGGCCGCATACTTTGCCTTGTCTTGGGGCCAGGAGCTAACTTGGGTTCTCAAGTTCTGTGACCCAGCGCTCACCCAGGGATGCGACAGTGCCAGGTGTGCAAGAATTTTCTAGCCCTGCAACACCCGGGTCACCTGGTGAGTCGTACCGTGATTCTCGGCGCCCTGATTCATCCCCGGCCGAGGAGGAAACAGACAACCAGAGCAGCCAAGCATCCCCAGACTCAAGGCCAGGCGACTCGGACTTCAAGGGGCTGTGCTCCCGTTCACTGATCCTGACAATCCTTACCGACTGGTCTCGCTTCGTCTACCCTCTCGCCCCCCTTTTACACAGGAAGAAATTCTTGAAAAGAGTTCTCCAGCATGAAGATGAGAGGAACCCGACATTCTGCGCTCTCGTCTTGGCCACGTGCGCCATGACTGTATCAACTCTCCGGCGACGGAGCTTCTACAATTACCGGAGCGTCACCATCGATAAATGTATTGATATTATTGAACGCGAACACCTCCTGTGGCCTGTCTCTTACACCCCCGAGTGGTGCCTCTCCCGTTACAACGTTGCCTCAGCTCTGAGCGTGCTGTACGGATTGGATGACATGCGTGTGTATCAGGCTATTAAGGATGCCATGGCCGGCGTTCAATGGCTTCTTTTTCACGAAAAGGGAACAGAATCAATGCATGACCAGGAGTTGGTGAAGCGACTTTATTGGCTACTTGGCATGTGGCAACTGTAATGCCTCCCTGGCGTTCGTCTTCACCTGCATCTGGAGCACTAACATGGCTTAGGGGCACTGAAATACAAGGCCAACCACACCTAACATTCCTCCCTGGTCCTCCATTTAACCCAGCTTTACAGACTATTCGCCCTCGGCCACTGTCTGACAAGGATCTTGGAGTACCTGACACAGAAACAAACGTATCGGTATTGTGGCCTGGGGCGCCAGCGTCATGGCTCCGAGACGATGAAGAATTCATAACAGGACTTAACAGTCTTGCTGATGTCCTTATGGTCTGGGAACGCGCCAAGGTGGACATGGCCCACAAACAGCCAGAAGAGACACTTAGAGATGGCATGGCCCGCCTCCAAGCAGTGCTTGACAATCTCGTCCCTGAGTTGCGGTGGAGAGGTGGCTTGGCCAGATTTCCGAAACCATCTCGGGGCCACGAATCACAGACGGTCAACCTCTTGATCACATGCTTCTACATTAGGTCGAACTTGCTACAGCATCTCGGCCAAGCACCTGGAATTACCCACCAGAGCATCGTCAGGTCAGTGGAGGGCACCGTCTCCCTAATCAGCTCGATACTCTTGACTTACCAATTAATTTCACTTCTAGCGACGTTCTCGAGGTTCTTGATCATATGCCAGAAGAGATACACGAGTGCAATGGATTCACCTTGGTCAAGAAAGTTCGAGATATAGGTGCGGCGTATCTGCAAGAGCTTCGAGTGACATCTGAGGGGCCTGCACAGGCGGTAAACGAGTCAGAGCAACGCATTGTCAATGCTCTTCTCACAAGGCTTGAGAGAATGGATTTTAGACTGGATCAGGAGAATGCATGTCCCGAGGATGATGCATTCTCTCCAGCCGATCGGCCTACCGACACAAGGATGGGTAGCGTATAATTCACTAAACTTCCTACATAGGGCAACGCATGGTACAGCAGGTGAGGCATTCCTGTCATGTTAAATTCTATTCATATATCACATGAAGGCTTCAATCTCGTGCTTTCCGATCATGGTCAAGTCCGCTTTCTTGTGCACTGAAGCCCTTCGTGGTGGAGAAATCCCCTTCGACTCCCCCCAAAAAGGCTTGCCTCGTTTGTACTCTACATAGGCAACCCCATGGGGTTTAGCAAACTTCGCACCGCATCTCCCCGGATTTTTGATACAATCTAAGTATCGATTAAAGCTAGGTTCGTCCCCAGATACCCCGAAAAAACGTCTCAAGAAAGGGTCATCATGCCATGACTGGAGTTGCCGAGTGGGACCACCTGGAGAAACTCCGAAATTTGCATCCGAGAGAAGGACCCATCGCTGGCGCCAGTGCCATGGGGTATTCGCGGGTGTTGGAACAGTTGGGGAATGCCTGCGTCAAGAGGTGCTTGGCATGCACATGGTAGCCGGTTGCTCCAAAGGAGGTGTGGGAGAGTTGCCGTGTATTGTGTGGTCTATGTATTTTGTGGGATGTGGTCTGGACCATCTGTGGCGTTTAACCATTCCCTTTCTGCGTATATATGGCAGTTAGGCGAACTTCCTTCTCCTCAGACAGCTGGGACAATGCCCTCGAGGTAAACTATCAGTGATCCCTAAGATGTAAATGGTCTGTGGCGAGAAATACGCCAAAGGCTCAATCTATGGTCAAATTGTGCATTCATATCTTTCTGCGGGAGTGGAACTCGACTGAACACCCGAAGCAGGATCAAGAGTGGTTGGTGTCGGTGGCTCAAAAAGTATAGGCGCTCTGTAGAATCGTCCCCAGCTACTGCAAGCCCGATAGGGATACGCAAACCTTGAGAATCAACTGGCCCTGGAGACCATCTTGACATTTGTAAAAGGCTCAAGTGCCGCTGTGCAATTGAACCTGAAGAATTACTCACTCACCTGGGATATATTCGCCGGCAATTTGATTTGCGGGGACAGGAGACATGATGCACAATCTGTTCAACATCAAAGCTGGTCGATCTCTTCGAGTCACAAGCTGCAAAGTCAATTGCCCATGCTTGAGGTGTCCGCCAATATGAGAGGAGAGATACCGTAGGTAGCAAATATTTTCAATACTTCATCAATCACCGTAGCCCTGGAAGTTGTATGCAGTGTCAGCGTTCAGCGGAGCGGAGTTTGAGTAGCGGAGTTTGAGCTCGTGCGGCGGATTTTCCTTTCATCTAAGGCACCTAGATCAGCGCCAGGGAACCCTCAGAAACCCGAGCCGCGCGTGTCGGGATGGCGCAGAGATTGAAATTATGAGTAAGCCTGGCGTCTCACTCTAATTTGGTACTGAGTGAGTGGTGTTGGCCCCAAGGGCATTTGGAGACTCAGAGGTCGCAAATCACGCTTTGAATGAAGGGACAATTGCATGGGATATGGTATCTGATAACAAGCTCTCAGGACCGCGAAAGTATAAATATCAAGCGTTACTACCATTCGTATGGCGTGTCGGGAATTTGGGCGACTCATACAACGCCGGATAGTTGGCCCGAAACGCGCGCGCGGGTGACGAAGACGGAGGACTGCCATTGGGCCGTGATGCCACCTTACTCGAGGGGACGGTCACCAGAGGCCAGAGGCGATGGAACGAAGCGCGCGGGTAGGGCAAGAGTGATATGACCCAATTAATATAAAAGGTCGCCTTGGGAGTAGGTAGGTTCAGTCCACAACACTCACCGTTTCTCCTCTCATCAACCAACAACACCACCAAGCATCCAACCAACAACTGTCCACCATGAGCTCAATCAAAAAAGTCGCCCTCATCACAACTAGCACTCGAAAGCCCAGAGTTGGACCGAAAGTGGCCAGTTTGGTCCATGAAATCATCAAGAACGACGCAGATGCATCCAGCGGCGTCGAGATCACGCCGGTTGATGTCGCCGACTTCAACTTGCCCATATACGACGAAGAGGTGATCCCCGCCATGGTCCCTGCAAAGGCATCCTTCTCCAAGCCACACACGATCGCTTGGACCACCGAGGTGGGCAAATACGACGCCTACCTCCTCGTGATTCCCGAATACAACTTTGGCATAGCCGGAGCCACCAAGAACGCCATCGACTACCTCTATAACGAGTGGATCGGCAAGCCGGCGGCGATTATCAGTTACGGCATCCAGGGAGGAACGTTTGCGAGCGAGCAGCTCAACCGAACACTGACAGGGATGAAGTTGCGCGTCGCAGAGACGAGGCCTTCCCTCAAGTTCCATGGTGGCAACGGGCCTGATCTGTTTCTCGCCATGGGGTCAGGTGGTCTAGGAGAGGACACAAAGAATGACATTGACACTGAGGCCCCGATCATTCTTAAGGCGTTTCAGGAGTTGAAGGAGCTGCTCAACTCTGAGAAGACGCAAGAATGAGTCTGATCAAGTGGGGGAGATCAATATGTGTAGACTTGACGAGTGAATAATTCAAGACTTCTTTAATACAACTCTTATTGCTAGTTAAGTGTGTGTCTGCTTGGTTCAAGTCTAAAGCTCTGCCTAGGCCAACGCCTGGTTGAATTATTGGATGCGAAATATGTGCAAAGGTTCTGCTGGGTTTCCAGAAAAATGCGTCTTGTTACCAGGTTAGATCAAAGAAGGACACAGGCTCAGAATGGCAAGTCCCGTAGCCTTAAATAAAGGGCAGATATAATCCCCCTAGAAAATTAGGCCAGTCACTCGTAGATAATTCCTGGCCTGTTCCAAGGGTATCCCCACCCTGTGACATCCGTGACGACTCTCTCATTGAGCTCCATGATGATGGAGGATTCAACTCCAACGTTGATGCGAGAGCAGAAGCGCTGCCTTGAGCTCTCAAGTCTGCTGAAGCCCAGTTTTCTAGCTCCTCGGTATTGTGTAAAACCTCATGTTTCCGCATGACCCGACCAAGTGGCTCTACTAGAGTAGAGGCTTGCTGAGACTGCACCTTTGCATCCTGTAGGATCCTCCACGCTACAACAGCTTCTGGGGACTTGCTGATTTGTCTTGGTCCATTGGTGTCGAGACAGATATCAAGTAGTAAAACAAGGAAAGCCAGGAAGATGTGATGCAGGACAATTGACATCCTCAGCCGTGTGGAAGCAAAGTCATGTTCTTCCTCCTCCAATCGCATCTCCATGCGAATTATGAGCCGAGCTGACTCAACGCAGGCCACACGAGACGTTGTGTACGCCAGGCCTGCTTGGCCACGAGCAAGATAAGGGAGATGTACTCTGCATCTTTGGCCATGAACGAATAGGTTTAGTATGTATCCCTGGATAGTGATTTTGCTTGCGTTTCTGTTCATGATAGATGTGATGGGGTTGAAGCACAGGAAATCTGGGGCGTCATCCCAGAAGCGAGACATTCGTGCCTCCAGTTCCTGCACAAGCTGAAAGCTAATAGTGTCTGGACTCAGGGCTGCGAACTGAGCGCGCTCAAGAGATGCACGGAAGATTTCTGCAAAACGGATACGCTCGAGGAAGTACGACATGCATGTCGGTTGGTCCATCGGCCTTCCAACTATCTCTTCCCCGTCGATGCAGTCTTCGTCATCGACGTTCTGAGGCTTGCGTACTGCCATTTGAGACGGATGTATCGTGTAGGCACCTCCAAGGGTACCAGAAAGCCCAGCAAGTATCCTGCCCAGTGGTTAGATGCATACGCAATAACCAGACATTTCTTACCAATCAGTGGTGCATAGGTACCACCAAATCCTGCGTCCGACTTCCGCCTCAAGCCTTGTAAAGCCAGCCCTATTGCCCAAGACCTGGCGTGGAGAGTCGATGCAATGAAGCCCCAGCTCGCGTGCCATGGTGATCGCTCTGGAGAAGAGGGCCCTGAATTTGATCGAAACTCCTTCGAGGTTGACTATCGAGTAACAGAGAATTACCAATGCCTGGGTAGACTCCAGGGATACATGCGGGGTTTGTTGGATATGATCTAGAACATCAATGCCCGCCTTCTGCCATAGTGATGCCTGTGAACGCGCCTCGGACACACCGCAGAAGAGGTTTCTTGAAAGGTCTTGGGGAGTCCACAAGCAGGTAGCATTGGCAAATATGGCAAGCAACAGCGCAATTGGGCCCATGGGAGCTGGGTTACCCTGGTTGATGGTGTCATAGACCTGATCAACTAGACGTCTGACAGAAGGGCCATGGATGACGTGGTGAATAAATGAAATGTCACTTATGTACTTGTCGACAAGTCTCTTTGTCTCTTGACGCTCCGGTAACCAGACGCATCTGATGGGCTCGGGATGGACAGCGAGTGATGGCAATGCCTCGTTCTGAAAAACGTAAGACCATGGCCGGCTAATAAGCCGAACGGGACATGTTCGAACGACAATGGGATTTGAGTGGACAAGATCCTTTAGAGGATGTTAGCGTTTGATGATACCGGAAGCTGTTTCTGGCTTACTCCTGCTTTAGGGCCCATGCATAGCCGTTCCAGAATTAGGGCATCCGATAACCAGCTTTGGACATTGGAAGGTGATTGCCGCTGCCCTCCGTCTTCACTGGAAGTGGGCTCAGAAGATGCAAGCTCTCTCTGCCTAGTTCCGGCAGCAAGAAGAGCCTCCAATGATTCCAATCGCCTGAGTAATTGCTCGTTGGAAGCTTGGGGCTCTGCTGGGGGTGTCCCTGGATCTTCTCGACCCCCGGCTGCGTGTGGCGCTTGACAAGACACTCCCCGGGCGATACAATTGGAGCAAGGGAATTGGCGGTTGCAACGGAGTTTGCGCTCTCTGCAGAGCTGGCAAGAGACGACGCGTGTTCGAAGCCGCGGATTTGCACGCGAGCGGCGATGCATGGTTCCGGAAGTCGGACGTGTGGTAATAGACAGAGGGATGAGAGGCCGGAGGGAGGACACGGAGTTGAACTTGATCGGAGGTTTGCTGGGCCCGGAGTTAACGGACTCCGCGGAGTTGAGTGGGGCGACGGACAATGAAGAGCGGCAGCTATTGGCCCTTGTATCTTGGCGCATCGGGACTTGTCTCTAGCCTCGTGGTAGTGACACCTTGGAGCAGACGACACGGTTCAAGCCAGCTGTTCTCTTTTCTGAAAGCCAACAGCCGAAGATGTGAGATGCTTTATTTCTGTATGAGGCAAGCCCAAGGACCTGTGAGAGACTTTATGCGCGTTGAAGACCACTGTTGTTCTGTAATACAGTATATATGACCCGATTGCCTCGGTACCTGACGTAAGGTATCTTACACTTTTGCCGTATGGCATAGTGGCATAATGTACGACATGTTCTCTTTGACCCCCATGCCCTCTGGTTCTTATACATATGCTGTTTACTGATGTGACTTGACTCTAAACTGCCCCAGGCTGATAAAGTAGATCCCTATAACCCCAGGTCGCTCGTAGTTCGCATCACGATAGAAACCAAGATGTCGCAAGCGCCACTCGAATTCTTTGCGTAACATGGGTACTCGTGACAATGTTGGTCTTATGTTGAAAACTGGTCTTTTCGTTGATCTATTCAAGACTCTATTCTACCCAGCGATAAGAGATCAAGGTGAATTACCCAACCAATATGTTTCCTCAACCGTTTGCGACGCAACCTTGAAACCCTGTTTCCAGGATTCCAGACGGAAAGGCCGACCAAAGTAGCCAGATAATCTGTGAAAGAGTGGCTTTTCACAGCTGTCCAACGTTGATGATCAGCTTCTTTCCAGAGACTTGCCCGCTCTTGAGTCTTCGAAGGGCGTCTCCTAGTCCGTCCAAGCCTCCCTCTACCACCTCCGTGGGGTGGCCCGTCAGCCAGCCACTGGCCAGGCCATATGCAAAGAGCCGGGTGACCGTATACGCAAGACACTTCTCTTCCTCATTGCCAATGTGCGCTACCATGACGTTGATATCACCGCCATCTACATGACCTGTAAACTTGGATCTAGCTTGAACGGTAGCAACGAGCGGCTTTCTTCCGGCCGATTCTTCCAAACCAGGTTGAAGTCCCAGAGCATCATCAAGGACGCCCTTGTACTCTGGAGCGAAATCCTGATTGGTGGCACAGTCCAAACCATGCCAGGCTGGTCCCCCGCCAGCCTTGGTAATAGCCGACTGGATCCCGGCTACCAGCTCGTCGTGTGGCTGCCGGTAATCAACAACGACATCACCCTTCTCAACGTCGAGAAGGCCGTTGACAAAATCGCGCGAGTTTCCGGCCGTTGCAATAATTGGGTGAATGTTTGCGGCTTTGGCGAGTTTGATAGCGAGGGCCCCAATAGCTGTACCAGCGCCGTGGATGACGAGAGGAATTTTCTCGGTCCCAGCGGAGGACCAAGGTGCCGGCAGACGAAGGACATGATAGAGACCATATGCTGCAACAAGACCATTCAACGGAATCGTGACAGCCTGTGCGTGACGTCAGCCATGGATAATATTCACAATCTGACGGAAGGGTGAGCGTTATCGCCAACATACCTCCTCGAATGCGACGCTCTCCGGAATATGGAACGTAGTAGAAGCAGGGATAATGGCGAATTCGGCAAAAGCGCCATGGTCTGTCGCAATCTCGTGCATGCCAGCCACGCGGTCTCCAGGCTTGAACTCAGACACTCCAGCGCCTACCACTTCGACAATACCTGCGATATCGTCGCCGGAGTTTGATGGCTTCTGTAGGAACGTTGGAACCTTCCAGTCTTTGGGGTTTGTACCTAACATTTAGGTTAGAAGGGGTCAGGTAAAGCTTAATAGTGGAGAGGTGGACGTACCCGACACAGCCACTTTGATGAGAAGTTCACCAGCCTTTGGAACCGGGATTGGCACATCTCGGATCTCAACCTGGGTATCTGGGGATACAAATGCTTCCTTCATTGCTTATTTTGGTGTTCGTGGGTGAAAACTTGGTTGGGTGTTGTGATTGGAACTGGTTGTGACTTCGAGTAGCAATACTAAGCCTTGAAACTCAGCAGTTATATATAATCACCAGAATAATAGCTCTATTACAAATAATCTCAATCTCTCCGAGTTCTTTCCTATATCGTAAGAATCGGTGGAAGGTTAGACCGCGCCGTCGGAACCAGGGAGAGGGAATCGTGCCGAGCTGGTTCAAAGTAAAGTTTGACAGCGGCCTCCGTGGACTTGCCCTCTGCAATCACGCAATGATAGGATTTTTATGCACTGACGGCGCATCACTCTTGGAGGGTTGTCCATGGAGGACCGGGTCTAGTGCCAAACAAGTCCGCGGGGTTGTGGCACAACCCCGAAGCAAGGGTTAAAAGTCCAGCTTCTCGGAGCCACATGTGTCAAGAGAGCGGGGTTCCGTTCAAGGGTCAAGGAGTGGTATCACTCTAGGTCCCCTTGCGCGGCAGAGTTAAAGAGTTAGGCCTGTCGCGTAAGAAGCAGCGAGAGGGCATCCAGGCATCAGACATATATTGTTCCCCACAGTTCCATCATTTGGCACCTCGACATTCACCACAAGGCTCAAAATCTCCATTAGACCAAGATGAGCCTAATACAGCCATACGCACACGAACATCGTAGCCCTAGCGGCCCAGGAGATGCTCGTCCAACCGCTCTCCAGATTGCAAAAGGCCAACAACTCATTGGAAAATGGGCTGGCAGAGTGGCATTGGTGACTGGCTGCTCACCCGGCAGTATCGGAGCTGAAATCGCCAGAGCAATTCATGCTACAGGAGCCGACGTCTACATAACCGCACGTGATACCAAAAAGGGTCTTATCACTGCTGAGAGTATTCTTGCAGATGGGAGTCCTGGAAAGGTGAAGGTTATTCAGCTTGACCTGACATCTACTGAAAGCGTTCGAAAGGCAGCGGAGACATTCAGAGAGAACTCCCAATCTCTACACTTACTTATCAACAACGCTGGTTAGTTCCATAACTCAAAGTCTGTACAGTTGTTGAACTATCCTCAGGTGTTCTTGGATGCCATCTTCAGATAACACAGGAGGGCGTGGATACTCATTTTGCGGCCAACTACCTTGGTGAGTCCCTTATGAAGTATTTCTCGTTACCACCTTGGCTCATATCTAGCTACAGGCCACTTCTTGCTCTTTCAACTGCTGAAACCATCGCTGCTTGCCTCCACAAGAGACTTTGAGGTGCGCGTCGTCAATGTGGCCTCGGTTGCCCACCGTCTGGGAACTTATGATCTGGACGATCTCGCCTTCCAGCATCGAACATACGAAGCTTCCACTGCCTACGCTGCATCGAAACTTGCGACAGTACATTTCGCCAATGAGATCGAAAGACGATACGGCTCCCAGGGCTTACACGCATTCAGCGTCGATCCAGGCATCACAGCCACCTCATTGACGAAGGATACTCCTGAGATTGTTTCGATGATGGAGAAATATGGGGCCAACAATCTGCAAAAGTCACCCGAGCAGGGTGCTGCTACGCCGATATGGGCTGCGGTGGCACACGAGTTAAAGGGCAAAGGGGGGCAGTACTTGGAGCATTGTGGTGAAACAGAGTTGTGCACTGGTAACGGTTTTCTTGCTACTGGATATGGTGAGAATGCTTACGACCAAGCCAGAGAGCAGGGGTTGTGGATCAAGAGCTTGAGACTTTTACACATGGATGAGAAAGTATAACTGTGTGCTAGAGGTTACAAGAAAGTCGATCATGGTCTTATGATTCTGGCAATGAGTTCAGGAAATATCAGCATGGTGCAAGGCCCAGTTTACTCGTAGACGTCAAATTCATATTATAGTAACTCGAACCACGGACTAGCCCATAATCACCTTCCTCAACCTCTCGCTCTCACTTGCACCAGTGCTGTCACACATACTACGAAAGGTGCCGTCTCTCTTCCAAAGTTCACGCGGACTTCCATTCTCGACCAGGACGCCGTTTTCGAGAACAAGAATTCTGTCAAAGTCCGCAACAGTGCTAAGCCTGTGGGCGATAACAAGAAGGGTTCTGTCCGTAAACCACTCGCGGATATTACGTTGAATGAGTGTGTCTGTCGCTACGTCGATAGCCGAGGTAGCCTCATCGAGAACGACGATCTTGGAGTCTGCGAGCAGCGAACGTGCGATGCATAGTAGTTGCTGCTGACCCTGAGACAAGTTCCCGCCCGATTCAGAAACAGGACTTGATAGGTCGCGGAAGATGTTGGTGTTGTTTGAGGAGGCTGAGCCTGTGTTGTTGATATCATCACCGGTTGTTGACTTGATCAGCCCAACTCTAGCCAAAGACTCATAGAGTTGAACATCAGTTCGTTGGCCAAAGGGGTCGAGATTAGATCTAATGGTCCCTGAAAACAATACGGGGTGCTACCAGAGTCAGGATTAGATACCGAGGCTGAAGGGATCGAAGCATACCTGTGGGATAATTGAGAGCCGTGACCTCAGGTCGCTCAGCGAGACCTTGGAGATATCAACCCCATCAATGCTGATACTGCCTGATCGTGCCTCTAGAAATCGGAACAAGGCCAGTGTCAATGATGACTTGCCCGCTCCAGTACGGCCAACAACGCCAACACGCTCATGACGTTCAATTCGCAGAGAAAGCCCCTTGAGAACGGGTGACAGGTCTGGGGCATAAGCAACCTCCAGGTCCTTCATCTCGATGGCACCCAATGTTGGCCATGCTGCTGCTGGCTTCTCTCCATCCTGTGGCTCCGTCTCTAGAGTCATGTATTCGAGCACTCGCTCCATCGAGTTCATCCCCAGCTCCATATCGCCGTAGCATCGTATCGTCCAGCGGAGGCTCTCAGAAAAGTCCAGGATGAAGGATAGCGTTAGCCCAGCCAAGGCTGCGTCGATCGGCTTCACGATGATGACCGCCCCCACGGCAATGCTAAAGAGCGCCGCAATCAGAGCCATACGAAAACTCATCCACCGATTGACAAGGGCGATGTAGAAGCTCGTCATCACCCAAGCATCGAGATTGCTATGCATTTGGAGGAGATATGTGCGAGTCCTCCGGAAGGCGCGGATTGTTGAGATGCCCGCCAAGGTTGTGTTGAAGAGCTCGAAGATGGGAGACTTGGCATTGCTCTCCAGCCGCTTGAGAGGTCTACTGGCGACAAGATACTTGCGGCCAATGATGACGCTAAGGCCGAGGAGGAGGATCGCAGGGGGAACCAGGTACGCCGATGCGAAGCAGGACGCGATGCAAATGCCAAGCAATCGGAGTAAGCTGGAGAAGAACATGCTCCAAGTCATTGTGATTCGCTCATCGATGATGTTGAAATCTGCGGTAAAACGGTTCAAGACGCGTCCTGTAGGGACAGTGTCCAGCCACATCATGGGGACGCGCATGACCTTGAAGAGCATCTGCTGGAAGATGGACCTACTTGCTCGGACAGCCAGGAAGTAGGATGAGATGTATCGAAGGATACCAATGAGGACGGTTCCCATCGAGACGGCGACATAAACTTTGAGGTAGAAGAAGACGTCACTTTGAAGAGCGACCTGGGTGGATGGTTGAGAGAGAAGTTCATGGGTGGACACAACCGAGTTGTAGATACTCTGTCCGTGGAAGCTCCCGCTCGGAGCATCGGCGCTGTCTTGGCCTGTCCAAATGCGAAGCCACCAAGCCCGGCCTGTTTCAATATTAGTTGAGTTAACAAAGAAAAGGTGGATAACCTACCGATGACACCCCCTTGATAGGCGAGGTATATTCCAACGCAGGCGGCCCAGAGAAGTACGCCACCGCTGCTCTTGACATAAGTCAGATATACACTCCCCTTGACCGTGCCCTTCTCGCGAGTCTCTTCTTGCATGAACTTCTTTGGTGTGGGTGAATTTGTCTCTAGCGGCTGACCATCGCCTGGGCTTGGACTATCCACGGGCTGGACACCCTCCGGGTGGTTGGCAGGCTGGGTATCCGTATCGTGCTTAGTAGACTGGCTCTGGCATTGATGCCCAGAATGAACTGGGTCATTTGATGGACCAGAATACGTCACTATACCGTCGGAAAGCTCAACCACGAAGCTAGCCGCCGAGAGAACTAATCCCAAGTGGTGGGTAACAAGGATACGAGTGCGTCCTTGGCAAATGTCTCCCGTGAGACACTTCTCAAATATCCAAGCACCGACATGTGCGTCAACAGCGCTGAATATGTCTTCCATGACCAAGATCTCAGCCTGTGAGTACACAGCACGTGCTAGGGCAACGCGCCATTTCTGGCCACCACTCAGGTTGACTCCATTCGCGCCCAGTTCCGTCATGTCTCCATCTGTGAGAACGGCGAGATCTGCTTCCAGGGCACACACTTTGATGACAGTGCCATACCTAGCCCTGTCGAAAGGAAGGCCAAAGAGAATATTGTTCCGCAAAGAGTCGTTCTCAAGCCAAGCAGTTTGGCTGACGTATGCAACCGATCCAGGGACAATCCACTTGTCAGGATATGCATATTGTTCTTTGGGCACGCGGATTGTACCTTTAAGCAGCTCTGCCTCCCCCAATATGGCGGAGAGGAGAAGAGTCTTTCCAGCGCCAACCTTTCCAGAAATCACCGAGAGGGCGCCGTTGGGGAAGGTCAAATCAAGATCATGTATAACAAAGGTTTCATCCTCTGCTTCCATATTCTGAACAGGCCAGGAGATAGAGGCCCCTTCGAAGCTGATGGAAGGGCCGTCGGTCAAATTGCATTGCCTCTCAGGCTCATGCAAGTAAGCGTCGATTCTCCTTAGCGAGACCAGAGAATCGAGACCCAAAGTGAACAACTCTGGAAGCGATCCCAAGGTAGTCTCGAGAGTATTGAATATGCCAATGCTGACAAAGGCAACAGACGGCAACAAGGAGCCATTGATCAGAACGTAGGCGGAGAGTAGAGCGACAGCCAAGAGGATTGGGCTGATGACCCAACAAGCAAAGAGACCGCTATCCGCAAGAAAGAACTTCCACAAGGTTTTCAGCTCAGTCTCTCTTAACGCAAGGATGCGTTGCTCCCACTGCGACTCCAGTGCGCCGAACTTGATCTGGCGCATCCCGAGAAGTACTTCGCTGATCTTGGAAAGCTTAGTATCCCGAAGCTTCATCAGGGATCTGGATTCAGCTAGGACCCTTTTCGAGAACCATGTGTTGGCGGGTAGCGTAGAAGCCCAAGCTAAGATCCCTGCGAGGAAGGGAATCCATCCCAGGAGTTTCAGAAGAAATGCGGAGAAAATGACGAGCTTGGCCATTCCAGTGAGTATCAAGAAGTGATACTGCAAGAAATAGAAGATGCGTTCGGTATCAACGCCCACGAGGTTTACAATACCCTGGTGAGACCTGAGGACGCCCGCGTATTCTGAAGATGTGTTGTCTTCCTCTTCAGAATCATGTTCCTCTTGGGCGACAGACCTAATGTTCTTTCGTCTCAGTGCTTTATCAAAGATGAAAGCAGATACCTGGGTGCGGATCGGCAAGGCCAGGTCAGACAAAGAGAACCAGTAAGCCCATCCTTCCATCCACTGTCGCGATTTGTTAATGGCTATAGGTTGAAGGTTTTCTTGTTGAGACTTACAGAGTCAAGAAGGTTGGACATAGACATTCCCAAAATGAGAGCCATCAGCTCCATATTGTGTGATCTTATAGTCTGGTGCTCAAGAATGTTGAGAGTCCGGAGCATGAACCAAAAAGGCAGAATGCTAACAGCACATCGGACAAGAGTCACTGCCCACAGAATGGCCAGCTTCCCCTTGTATGCACTAAATAGAGTCCGAAGGAGTGAAGATGTCTTATCAAGCCTGTCCCACTCGCTCTTCAGCGCCTGGGACCTCATCCTCGAATCGGGCTGAGGCACATCCTCAACGCCAATGTCATTATGACGGGAGGCGTGACGGAGAAGCGGCTGCACCCATGACCATGTGTATCGGCTGAGTGTAGAAACAGTCCATTGGCCATCAACCTTGCGGTTGTCATAAAACACATGTGGTCTTCGGGGGAGCATGCCGCAAGAGAGCGCCAAACCCACGGCTGCCACGGTACTTATGATCCATAGGAGAGATCCCAAGTTCTTGTATTGCGTGGTGTGTGTAGCCATTTGCACCAGACGAGGTGCAGAAGAAAGAGCAATACAGCAGGCAGATCCAGCAAGCCACAAGGCTACACTATGGGACTTGGCTGGAGCATGATGGACAGCCAGGCAGGCAGCATGGATGATGAAAAGACCCTGCGTGATACTCGCGTTAGATCCAAGAACCATGTCAGGATTCATGCAAGCTTACCCAAGTAGCTGTGCGTAAAGCATTCTCCAATATTAAACCATCATCAACATTGTGAAGGGATGAGAGAATCAAGCTGGCAGCCGACGTTCCCGCCCCAAAGGCCGGAAAGAGCAAAACGATAGCTTTTGCGCCTCTTGTTGAAAATTCTGCTAGAGACTTTGGCGTTGCACAACCATCGACATCTTCATAGAAGCGGTCTTTGGGCTTGCCGCTTCGTAGTTGGCGAAACACAGAAGTGAGGGCGACAAGTGTGGTCAATGCCGTGATAGCCAAAGCCGCACTACTCAGTGGAACGGCGAGGTGTTGATTCATCATGAACAGCTCTGGAAATACATCAATCTGGAGCCGTGACACAGAAGTCGGATTTGAGTGAGGCCGCAAACTTCAGTGTGAGCGGGGGCCAAGCCAAACAGAAAGTTGGAGCAAAGAATTAAGTGGTGGGGGTCCTGGCTCTACCGATCCCTCTACTCATAAAGCCCAAATTGTCAAGTCCCCCTTGCCCCAATGACGTACTAGCTCGACATTTGACAGGAGGTAGCATGGATGGCAAGGCTGTGTGGTTGCCCCTGAGCTGAACAGGTCTCCACAACCACTCCCTTCCTTACCAGTCAGAGGTATTGGTACCAAACAGTAAGAGTATCTCTCCCGAGCATTGACGTGAGTGGTCTTCGGAAGTACTTGTCGGCTAAATGGCTGCCACCGGTATGCTGTGCTATGTGAGTGCGGCCTGTAATGCTGTCTCAGAGCTGTGAAGGGGCGAGCAAAGTGACAGGTCAGACCATCGCCTCGCCTGCAGGAAAACCCAAGCTATCGAAATTCCGCCTCCGAGACACGGGATGACACATGCAGCCACGCAGTCAAAGTCCCCGGTGGATGTCCCCAAATTGCGGCTTGTGCCGAGTTGGTGGAAGACCGTGGAGGAGAGGATGCATCTGAGGATTCAGTGACAGCCCGCCCGTCTTTGACGCCAAGACACGGCCCGAACCGGAAAGCTACGGTTTGCGTTTCTAGTTTGTCCCGGTGAGTCTAGATGGATGCTTTGAGAGGGTCAGCGCGCTAAAGAAACGCCAAGTACGTTGAGATTACAGATGCGGTTGGGTCCTCCCTCTTCCAGCCGCCTGTCTCAGGCGAAATGCGTATATGCAACCAATCGATTGGCATCGTGGGGATAAGCCACTGGTTGATCTTCATTGTTGTGGACGCAGAAAAAAAAGAAACGAGATTGCCGTCTTTGCATGGCTGGTCAATAACTACCCTGAACTTCACTCTATGCTACCCTGAACAGACTCGTACAGCCACTCGGACCTCTACTCTTGTCTCAGAACTGAGCAGATCCAACTACCGCCCGAGGAGACGGCAACAATGCGCCCGCTGCTTGCACGCCACGTTCCAAGGCCGAGCAGCTTCCCGTTGGCGACGTGATAGGTGCCGACAAGAGGATACCGGACCATGCCCACTGACGCCTTCAAGGCGAGATCATACAGGCGCGGCCTGATGCGGCGCTGTACCACACAGGTTATCCCTGCCACCACCTTGGGCGATACGAGGCCTTCCAAGGCGGCCACCCACTCATCCGCGTCAACATCATCGCCGAATACGATCCCGTCGCCTTTGCCGCTGCGGATTGGCTTGAGGATGTAATCGTGCCGCAGCTGAGGTGAGCCCCTGGAGAGCTCCAGTAGATCGTGCAGCCTTCGTGACCCTGGCAGGATCGTGTCCACAACCCCACTGGCCAGGGCCTCAGCCTGGGAGGGCGTAAGCACCATGCGGGCCACCAGATGCGGAATCTCGTCCTTGACAATGCCAAGCATGCGTTTGTCATGGACCAAAAGAACGGTGCGCATGTCATTGAAGCACCGCAGACTGAGCTGGCGCCACATCTCGGGCTCCAGAGCCACCAGCTCTCGCTGATGCAGCTCCAGGCCGACCTGATGGATCTCCTCCCAGACTTCTCCTCCGTTTGTCGTAAAGGTCCATGAATTGGTAGGAGACCCGAACTCGCCGTGGGTCTTGGCAATGCAACAAAGGCGGTAACCACTCTTGCTCCGGGGGTCAGGAAACAATCTTAGGTCGGCAGGGGTGATGAGCCGGGGCTTGATGCCAAAGCGACGCCAGACCGCATCAATAAACATGTGAATATCAATTCCATGTTCAGCTCCCTTGAGGAGATGGAGTGGAAATTGCGGTTGAAAGAGGCCAAAGAGGCCATCGAGGATCTGGAAAGAGTTAGAGACTGCAGGGGTCGAGACAGGGAGTCTGTTCAACATTACCATATCTGGATTTGTGGCGCCTACGAGCCCACCTGAGCCTCCTGGCAGGGATCTGTTGAGCGCTTCCTGGCCGTAAGCCTCATGCATGAAGCCATTGAATGAGAAGCGAGCGTTGATCTCGGTGATCCTGTAGTTTTCTTCTCGCTGGTCATCGTCCTCCACTAGAAAGTCGGGTCTCCACGACCCCAGGCATTCCGAGAAGGGTGCAATGTTTCCGCACGAGACTTGACTATCCACCCACTGTTACACGGTCGAGGTTAGCAGCGGGCAGATCAGAGGGTACTGCATGGACGCAAACTCACCCTCAAGATCTCCTCCTCCTCCTTCTCCAGAGGCATCCTCTCGGGGAATCTCGCATCACGGTCGGTCCACCATCGTTGGACAATATCGGTGATGGAGATAGTCAGGGCCTCGTGCAGGTCCTGCATCTGCTGCTGGTGATGCTTCCCAACCAGGATTGGCCGGGGACAGCCACTCGAGTAGGATCCATTGTGCCATAGGTTTGCGGGACACAATTTCAGCAGAGTGTCTTGGAGTTTGGCCTCCTCCAGAGCGTAGGCGCTGGTTTCGACCTTGCTCTGCGTTACAGGCTCATAATCCTGAGGTTTGGGCCCGAAATGGATTTGTGTGAGCTGTTGGGTATGCATTGTGAATAATCGTCGTTTAACTCGAATGTTGAGGCAAGCAGGTTTCTGGTTCGGAGCTACGAGTAATAGCATGACTTTGAGTAGGTATTTATGTGAACAAGGATCGTCTAGATGACAGCGCCCACCCACCGCTGTTCCCGAGGCTCCGGTTCAGGGGTCCGGTAGACGGCCCATGATTCCCCCTCCAAGTGCCGCCGGGGTGGTGGGGTGAAGCGGAAGCAGGGTGACACAAGGTGATGTCGGCTGGCCCGTCCTGGAGTCCGAAGGGAGCGGTGTCAGTGGCTGGTGGGCGTGGAGCGGCTGGCCAGTGTGGAAATGTAGGTCCTTTGAGGGCATCCAGCCAGAGTCGAGCTGGCAGACTGAACGTATATGCTCATCATCTGCGGCCATTCATAATGCGGACAAGACCCCGTGAGTGTATCAGTCTATTGTTTTCGCCTATCTTTAACCATCGCTTTCTAGGCAATCGTTTCTCCTGCCCTTTGCTCAATCCGACCATCCCCTATCGCCATCATGCATCCTCTCACACGCCGTGCCTGTCATCTCTATCGCACCAATACATGCATATTGAGGCGCAGTATCAGGTCCAACTCTCTCGCGTCATCCAGGTCCATCACACAGGGTCTTCGCTGCCATGCCACCGTAGTTTCCCATACCGTGCCATCGCTTACGCTGCCCTGTCTGGAAGCTCCTGACCTGAGCCATGCTGAGAGCCTCGATCATGTTGGTCGTGTTTCAGAACAACTAGAGCGAAGTGGCATGCTCAAAGTCAGCCTGGGATTCGCAGACAACGATAGCGACTATCTCAAACGGCTACTAGTCAGTCTTCATCGCCACCGCGGCCATCAACTCCCTATATCACACAGCGCCACCCGTGGCTGGTTCTGGGATGTCCGCCCTAGCGAGGCCAACTTCCAAGCAAAAAATCACCAAGCAAGATCGGAAACCATGAATGAATTCCCCTGGCACACAGATTGCAGCTATGAGGACCCACCCCCAAGGTTCTTCGCGCTGCAGGTCCTCCAACACGATCGATGCGGAGGCGGTACTCTCTCGGTCATGAACGTCGACAAGCTGAGCGAGCTTCTCTCCCCCGAGGCTCGATCAGCCCTATTGGCTCAAGAGTACCGCATCACCATCCCGCCCGAGTTCATCAAGGACCCGGAGCACAAGAACATCATCGGCAGCGTGTTCTTCACAAATCCCAACGACCAGTCGACAATGATTCGCTTCAGAGAGGACATCCTGACACCTTTGACAGACCGGGCGTCCCGGGCACTACTCGAGCTCAAGGAGGCTCTGTTGAAGGAGGAGGTCCAGGCACACTCGACGGTGCATCTCAGGTCTGCAGATCTACCAAAAGGCTCCATTATTCTGATGGATAATCGCCGCTGGCTGCACGCACGGAATGACATCAAGGATCCAGAGCGCCACTTGCGGCGGGTGAGGTGGGACGCATGTCCCTTTGAGACTGTCTCAGCTTAAGAGAATTGCCTAGTAGACTAGTTAGATGGCTCATATGTATGATTAATTCCCTCATTCTTGCATCAATCAATCAGGTTCACATTTCCCAATGATCTGCAGCAATGTCTCGGCCCATGGCCCAAGTACCGGCCCCTCGTAGCTATGTTGAAATTACTCGCTAAACTGCCATGCCCAAGCGACGGGTTGTTGAGGCCAAATTCCAGTCTTATTCTGGTCCACTAGGCTGCAGATCCTTCAGCTGCCAAGCTGCTTGACACAGCTGTCAGCTTGTAGCGAGCTGGGTGAGACCCCTGTCCCTGAATCAATGTCTCTCCCCTTGCAAATGCATTTCCGTGCCCTGTTTCCTTGCTGTCCTTTAGTGGGAAAACTGCCCCTGAACTTGCACGCCAATTCGATAGATCCTGCATACGAGACTAAATGGGTCGATAGTTGGGGCTGGCTAGATGCACCCACATGGTCCAATGTTTTGACAGGAAGCTCTGCCGAAAACCCGCTTTCCCTCCCGTACCGGGACGGCTGGATTGGGAGTATCCGAGACACTTGGGTCATTGGATACTGTTGCCCTATCATTTCCCCTGGCTTGCGGTGGCGCTGGCTACAGTACGGTACGTGTTTGCCCTACGTATCTGTTCGCTTAGAGTAACACAGGCTCCAGTTTGTTGAGCCCAAATTGGTCCGGATCGTCATAGGGAGCCGGACATTTCAGAGCTGAAAGTAAGCGTGTTAAGCGAGTAGTGACACGTTTCTCAACCCAATGTTATAAGGGTTAATCACCGACAACCAGGGTACCTTTACCCACTTGCAGCAGATGAACAAGCCCTGCATACCTCAATCTGGCTCATAATTTTCTCTCGAATCATTTACCATGGCTCCTAGTCTGACGTATTCTGTGGCAGACGTATTGGCTGTCGTCAAGATTCACCCATTCTACTCCGATGCACAGTACCCTCCTGACAATGACACTATTCAGACAGCCAGAGAGCAAGCGGCATTGACATACAGAGAAGGCGACTTGCAGGCACAGCCACTTCTTCTGAAGAAGGACTTGTTAGAATCCCAGCACTCCCAGTCCCTCGAATTTGCATTGACATTTTCTCAGGTACACTGCCATTGAAAGGCTTGTTGGGGACACCAGTCCTCAGAACACATATCGCCACAATGTTTACACCAGCATCACTGGTGGCGGAGGCGGTAGCAACTCATTGTTCTTTGCTACAGACGCCATGGAGAATCGCCGACACAGAGCCAAATTTGGCGACTTCCTTCGGAATACTGGTGTGATCCAACGTGGTGATTGGGTCTTGACGACTCACAGTGGCGGTGATCTGTACAGGTACAGTGACCAAGTGCCATAAGACAGTCAGAATTGTATTAACGACAAGCATCATAGATCCCTAGACCTGACCTTGGAGACCATGGAGAATGCTGGAGCCACACTCTTGGCCGCTGGCAACCACATGCCCACCTCAAAGGTTGTCGAGCTTCTGCAACACTACCATGTCAACGCATTGACCGGAGATGGAAGCCAGATTGTCCAGGTCGTTCAGTACATCTCAACCTTGAAAACTGGTAGGGACAAGATCAAGCTGAACAAGATCCTATACACATCGGAGCCGCTCAATGCAGTGCAGAAGGCGCACATCTACACTGTTCTGGGTCCTGTCAAGATCTATTCCATCATTGGCAGCGCCGAAGCTGGTCCCTATGGGGCGAGCAGCCCTGACCTAACTCCGACCCACCCCAGTGTGAGCTATACGGATTTTGTCATCGACACTCGGATAAGCTTGTTCGAGATTCTTCCACTTTCTTTGAGTGAGAGCGACCGTTTCGCTACCGCTCTACCCGAAGGAGAAACTGGCATCATTGCACAAACTTCTCTTGCTCGCCTGCGGAATCCACTCGTGCGATATCTCACCGGCGACATTGGTTCGCTTCATCGGCTTTCGGAGCAGGCTCAGGCCTTGATCCCCGAGAAGGATTGGCCATTTATGCGGATCCTTAGACTTCGTGGCCGTGATACTCGGTTCAGCTTCACATGGGACGGCGAGTACTTCGAATTTGAGAAGCTCAAGGCTCTCATGTCAGACCCTTGTCTTGGAATCCTACAATGGCAAGTCATCTTGGACAAGATGGAACCGTCCAAGGAGGCATCTCTCGAGATTCGTATGCTTTGCGCTGAGCGAAACGGCACACTTGTCTCTAGGCAGGAGATCATCGAACGCCTACAAGGCTTCATTTCCATTTACCCATCAAACGAGCATCGCTTCCGAGCCACTTTTGTCGATGAGATGAGTGGGTTTGAAAGAAGTGAGACAGGGCGAAAAGTGATCAAATTTGTTGACCGGTTCACTACATGAGTAGTCTAGAAGAGAGGAAATAGAAGCTAAGAGTGGAGGTTATTCGAGCTCACAATCTGAGAGTGCTGGTACGGCGTTTGCGAGTATTTCCCAGGAGGAGGAGCTGAGCTAATACGGGAAATCCCATTTGTAATAATATCTTGTAAGGGCTCCGGGGAGTCATACATGTCACAATGCAACGTAACAATCATGAATCTTACCAATGTGCCCAGGTAGTTTCTATTATATGGGAACTCACTATTTCAACCGTCGTGGGGATCGGTCAATGTGAAGGGGATACGACGAGGTTACCCGGTATCCGTAATGGGACGGAAACTTGCTGATGTGACCTCACAATAGATTTATTTCTCCATGACTGGAGTCTTTCTGCGCAACGCTTAAGCGAAATCTCACGTCAGATTGTCAGCCTGAGGTGCATCTATCCCTGGTGATGGAGCTGCTGTTGACTGGTTTTTTCACACCCCTGTTTTGTGATGAAAGGATTTTCGGGGTAAGATACAAAGCGCGTAGCCACCTCACTGTCGCATCCATGCCTCTACTCTGTTTATACTCGTTTTGCCATATCTCCAAGCCATTTCAGATGACCATCTCAAATACTAGTCATGGCAACTGTTCGAGATCGCCACCCAGAGCTATTCCAGCCTATCAACTATGAATCGCCTCGGGGGAAAGTGCGAAGCGTGCCGATGCAAGTTCTTTGTCTGGGGTTCAACCGGACAGGCACTGCCAGTCAGTTCAGAGCCATTCCGCATTCTTAAGAGCAACTCTCGCTGATCTACATTGAAGCTATGTCCTCGGCTCTAGAGACCTTGGGAATCCCCTGTTGGCACTCGTTTCACCTACTTACCACTCACTTTGGTGATAATGAGATGTGGCAAGACGCAATCGATCGTAAGTTTTTTGGCAAGGGCGAGCCTTTTGATCGCGAACAGTTTGACCAGCTGCTCCATTCGTTCGGAGCTGTAAGTTCAGATACACCCGCTATCGCCTTCGCCGAAGACCTGATTGCTGCATATCCCGAGGCCAAAGTTGTTCTAGTGGAGAGAGATATTGACGAGTGGTACGAAAGCTACATGCATGCCATCATAGGGAACATGTTTCACCCCTTTTCGACGCTTGTGTATCATTTAGATAGAGCTTACATCCACCCTATCGGAAAGGTTCAAAAAAGCGTGGTGGTAGGATGGGCTGGGATGAGATCTAGGCGGGATGCTGAGCTTAAAGCACGGGACAAGTACCGTCAACACTACGCGATGGTAAGGGAGTTGACTCCTCCCGAGAGGCTGCTTGAATTCAAACTTGAAGACGGTTGGGGTCCATTGTGCAAATTTTTGGGCAAAGAGGTCCCGAAAGGCGACTTCCCCAGGTTGAATGAAAAGGGCTGGTTCGATGAAAAGTCTAGTCTGTTGTTAAGGGAAGGCTTGAGAAAGAGTTTGGTGAAGGCAGTTCCGTGGGCTGTTGCAATGGCCGGTATGTTTTTAGTTTGGTTTCAATACTTTGGATAGGGATGATCCAACAAGGCATTTTCCTCCGTCATTATGACTTATAGTTAGTATGTGTTGCCGGGGACATGGTCTTGACGGTGATGTTGAAGTCAGAGCATGCCAGCAGAGTAAGAAGACAATCACAGGTTCCAATATATAGACAGTATGGAAGGTGAAGGGCTATGTACACGGTTCCAATCCCACTTGGTCGTAAATTCAGACACCACATATCGTCAAAAGGGCGTCTCAAACAAGAGTCCAAGCACCTCAAAACATATCAGTTCCAAATTCATGGAGTAAGCAGAAGCTGAGTCTAGTCATCGGTAGGTGCGCTGAGGTGGATAGCGATGTTGCCGTTACCGAACGAGTATTCCGCACCGTTGACGGTTTGGTCAGACCTAGTGCACTTGTCCATAATCTTGCCTGCAGCGCGGGCCATGTTCTGGCTAAATATGATATTAATGGAATGTCAATCAATCTCTCGAGGTGAGGCTTACCAAGTGTCCGAGGTCGGGTAGCGTCCACCTGGAACAACTGCCGTGATCTGAGCGCCACCAATTACACACATGACGGTAACAGCATCGTTGGCTTTACAAGACTTGCCACCATAGCTAGCAAGCTGGTTGATACAGGCGACAGCATCGGGAACCTGGAAGTGTTAGAAACAAGTACACTGAGCGATAGGTTTGTCGAAATGTACGTATGCAGATTTCTCGGCCTCGCTATCACCGCGGCAGGAAGCACGAATCTCAAGAGATCTCTTGGCTTCAGCGGTCTTGGATGCCTCGATAGCATCCTCCGGAGAGAGGTGATCACCGTTAGGGTCGGCAATTATGCCCTCTACCCAGCTCTCCCAGGAAAAGGATTGGGCTCCATTGTCGTTGCTGGCAGGGGCGGGTAGCGCCATGACCAAAGAGGACGAGGCCAGGGCGGCGGCGGTGGAAAGAGACAGGCGAACCATGTTGATGATTGTAAAGGCGAGTGTTGAAGGTATTTGGGCTCGTGTTGGCAAAAGGGGGAGTTCCAGTGTGGAAGAAGTAGATGTTTGAGTGGGCGGATGTTGTAGTGATGTGGGATAGAAGTACGTTACGAGCAGTTGACCTCTCCTTTAAATATCTGAAGATCAAAGTATTAATCTGTAAAACTCCTTGATCTGTCTGTTGGCTCGTAGCCTTGGAATAGACGGTAGACCCAGTTAATCCACGGTGTAGGCTACTTCGCAGGGGTTTTCCATCCTAGGGGCACCAGCACTGCCATCAGTCACGGCTAAACGGCCTAGAACTATCGCAGAGGTATCCTCAAAAGGGTTAAGTCGATTGAGGCTCTGCCATATTTTTTATCGCTATTCTTGGAGTGGGATCAGAAGAGCAGATGCTTCATGGTGAACGGAATATGGGGGCTCGGGATGTGGCATGAAGGAAGGATTCTATAAGAGCTAGACCCATGTTTGGATGCATACACGTGTTGCTGCTCATCTGAAACACATCCTTCGGGCTATCGGGCCCAGCTTCACCGCTCAGTCTGAGTTAAATAGCTTCATCCGACTTGACAACTTCGAGATATGCTTCTCACAAAGTATGTCTGTTAGTATTAGCTCCTGAAGACCGACTTGGAGCCTCTATCCCGCGATTTCTTTCCTATTCATTTGGAAATGCCAAGTTGACTGGGTTAGCAAAAACGGAAACCAAGGGCCAAAACCATGCAATGGATCCTTGGTGCAGAGCACAGCCATGAACCAGCGTCATGAGCCCTGGAACTTTCGGGCTGCTTGCCTGTTTCGTAAAGTCGGCTCACTATAGACCAACACAGCGCTTCCGGCACATCCACCCCTACAGCCTGCCATCCAGTGTCAAGCCTGCAAGTGGAGTTTCTTCAGGCACAGCACATTACGGACAGAACACAGGGCCAGTCAATTGTTCTCGGGGCATCATCTTCTGGCTCACAGCCACGTCTTTACACCGACCCAGGGCTGCGTCAGCCGCTGGCAGGTTGATACCGAAACGAGGGCAAAGCAACACATGGCCCTCGATTTAATTAGGCTACGAGGAGGTAATTCAATGTCTTCATGAGAGTTGACATATAGATATGCCCTTGTACAAACGCGAACTACATCCTTGCCAGCACCAATAATCCGACATATCCGGCGCGTCCGGTTCCAACCTTCATCTCACTTCCGAGGAAAACTCCGGCACTTCCCTCGCTCTGCATGCTGCTCCAAGCCATCACTAAAGCCTAGCACTTGCTCCACACGGCAGGCATGTCTGTTTTGTCTGGGCTGGGCTCAGGCTGTCGGCCCAGATGATTGAGAGGCAGCAACGTTACTACTCCTGAACATTTCTTGTATTCAAAACGCTACAACCACGAGACAACAATTAAAGTGGGAATGACAGGAGGAAGAAATTAATTCAACACCTCGCCTTTAGACTTAGCCACCTGCTCATCGAAATCTGGGACGTGTTAGCAAGGAGTGTGAACCTAGGAGCCATCATCACTCACAAGGTTGGAACGCAAGCCAGCCCTTTTCGGGGCCGCCCACCTGACTGACAGTGTAGTTGGCCTCGCCTTCATCGATAAACACCTTCTTATACCCTGCCGAAGAGGCAGCGTCCGCCAGAAGTTGGGCTTGGCATGTCTTGTCAAGGCTGATGAACCAAAATGCAGCTTCATCAACCGTTTGGCCGACAGTCAAAAGGCCGTGGTTCATGAGGATTGCCGCCTTGGCTTGTCCAAGGGCCTGTGCAATGCGCTTGCCCTCTTCATCGTCGTCGACGACGCCCTTGAACTGAGTGTAGACCACGTGGCTCTTGTGGAAGCGTAGAGCGTCCTGAGTAATCATGTCCAATTCACGGCCAAAGGCCGCGAACGCTTTGCCGGCTACGCTGTGAGCATGGCAAGCCGCATTGACCTCTGGCCTCGCCTTATGAATGGCAGAGTGAATGGTGAAGGCTGCGAGATTGACAGGTTCGTCTCCTTCGACAATGTTACCGTCTTCATCGACCAGGATGAGATCCGACGCCTTCATGAGAGAGAAGTGCCTGACAAGAGGATTCAGCCCTTGTAGGTGATTGCGTTAGTACGGAGCTTCTCCTTATACTAAAGGCATAAATACTCACAAAAATGGTCAGTCAAGATGGGGTCACGGACAGAGATGTGGCCTGCAACACCTTCATCAAATCCTCTGTCTGCGAAGGCGCGGCACGCAGCAGCGAGGTGCTGCTTGCGGTACAGCCTCTCATCTTCCAGGTTATCAAACTTGGGCGGAGTTCTCATCTTCAACTTTCTGCCATCTTTAGTCTTGCCTTGGACTTGAAGTTGTGGTGGGTTTAGCTTCTTTTCCACGCCATTGACGAGGATCTTGCTCTTCTGGGCAGCACCAGTCGTAGACAAGACGGCCTCTGGCTGTGCAGCAATTGTCTCAGTCACAGAAGGAGCCATGGTTCAAAGATGAAGTTATGAGGGTTGTTCTGCAGTTGATACTCAGTTGTGTCTGGTTCTGGCTTGGTAGGTTCAGTCTGGTCTAGTTGATTCAATGACATTGTCGAGTTCATATACTTTTCAGATAAGAGTCCAAACCCGCAAGACTGCCGTAAATCCGCCACTGAACCCGACATACACTGGCTACTCATGAATTAATTTCTTTTACGACGTCAGAATGAGGGGAGACCCCGCCCAATAACGAGGAATGGGGCGCAGCTTATCCGATGGAAAAGGCTGTCAGGACGCGGAAATACCGGATTTTCGGGTCTATCGCCACAGTTTGTATGACAACACCAGCCTATTCGGCTATCATCAAGACTTGGGCTTCCTTTACGACATCAATGGCTTAGCGATGATCAAAGAGGCCTGTTTGATCTCCAACCATTTTGCATCTAGGTGGTGTCATGGCTTGTGAAGCCTCGATATGTGTGGGCCGTCTGTGAAATCTTGTCCATATATTCCTATGTAAAGGTTGCGCTCAAGCAAAGATGAGCCGTCACAAACAAGTAATGCATGGGGAATTTCTTACGCTGCATAAAAGATATCCATCTCGGCTCATTCTGTGAGGGTCGTATCCATCTTGTTCTCCGCTGCAAGGCTTTATGGCATCCCCAGGTCATGTGAAGGACCGATACATGAGTATCGGTACACTTCTCGTAACAGGCATCCTCAATAGGGTATGTACATCCTATTAAATATTTATCTACGAGCATGTGGCGGTATCTATTCAACTTCTTGAAAGCTTCTAGCTACATTGTTGGTTCGCATCGGGGCCGAAGCGCTAAGCCTACCTTGTCGTACCGTACCAATTGAACCTACGGCGTTCGCTAGATGGACTATTAGCTGCCTGCTAAGTATTCTCCATGTTCATAGCAATTGCTAGTGTCTGTAGAGGCCCGCCTCGGTAGCCCCTTCTCGCATCTTGCCCAGTATGCTGAGAGTAGTGATCTTATTCTGAGGGCAGGCTGAAAGCATCCTTCAGCATCGTCAAGAAACGTGAGGGCGCGTCGGGCTATATAGTAACAGGTGTGGATACGACTAGAGCTCTCGTCTAGGCACTCCTCACGCTACTTCACCGAGTTTAGTCGTGCCGAATCATGGAAGATTTGAAATAACAATGGTCGGTTGAGCTAAGCTTCTCGCTCCAACGTTTGATGCGGCTCAGAGGCGCCGGCAAACCCGATGACAGATCAGAAGCATTGCCGAGGATACAACGGTGGTTGATGATGGGACAATGGGAAACTCCTAGGTCCGTCAACGGAGCCTCTCTCGGCCGGTCCGGTCCAGTGCCACTTCCGCGTGCACCCTGTTGCCGGGGCCTGCATCTAATCGCGGCATTGGGCATCATGTGCCATGCTTCTAGCCTCCAAGATACAACCAAAACGGCTATCGGACAATGGACTCCGATATCGACGCGGGGTTGAATGCGGAGGCGAGCCTCGCGAAGCGGCAGTCTAGAACGATACAGGAAAGTGGGAGACAGATAATGCCTGTGGCTTCTGGCAGCTGATCCGGGGTCACAGCGCCGATTCACGGCCGATACAAGATAGGTATTGGCTTGTTCTATCTTGAGATGCAGCATCAACGGGGTCGGACGGGACACAACCGAAGTGGGCTTGATCCACTCCCCTGAGTGTCCAATCCGAGTCTTGCGATTTGGTGTGAACCCGTCTCGCCGCCGGTCACCTGACCGGCTTGACAGCATCTTCACCGATGATAAGCCCTTCTAGCTCTCGGTGGCGTATCTCGGGCTGGGCCATGATGTGTATCACTCAGATAGAGGAATGTGGCATTAAATATCCCATCCCGCGCTGCAATGATTCCTGTTCACGATAACCATCTTCATCCAAGCGAGTCTATTTATCATTCAAGATGTTGAGTTTCGGCTCTGCTCTCTTCTTTGTCCTTGCTGCCATCGTGGTATTGGCAGCTAGGCGTGTCTTCTTCAAGCCTCAAGTAGCCCACAGCCACCCTCCACCACAGCTCAGCAGCACCAAAATAAGCTCACAACCCCTTCCTGCAACATGGTACGGGTCCGAAAAGATTCACGAGCTGGAAAGAAGGGCCATCTTCTCCAAGAAGTGGATCCTGCTCACTCACAAAATTCGACTTCCCGAGAGTGGTGCTTATATCCGCTATGAGGAGGCTGGCTTCAACTTCTTCCTGATCCGAAACAACGAGGGTATCGTCAGAGGCTTCCACAACATTTGCAGGCACCGAGCCTTCCCGGTCGTCACCAAGGACAATGGAACGGCCAGCATCTTGTCTTGCAAGTACCACGGATGGTCATACGGTTTCAACGGCCAACTGGCAAAGGCTCCCGAGTATCAGAACCTCAAGGGCTTCGATAAGAAGAAGAACGGCCTGTTCCCTCTCCACGTCCACGTCGATGAGAGAGGATTTGTCTGGGTCAACATGGACGCCAAGCCCAAGCCCGAGGTTTCCTGGAGCTCTGACTTTTCTGGCATCGATCGCCTCGCACGACATGAGCCATTTAACCTCGACGACTATAAGTTTGACCACACTTCGCAAGAAGACATTGATTATAACTGGAAGACCTTGGCCGACAAATACAGCTCCAACAGCAAGATTGAGCAATTTTACACCACCGGTGAGGAAGCGGAGAAGGGTTCCAAGATAATCAGCGACTTCTACTTCCCCAACGCTGCCATGACTTTCTCGTGAGTACTCAACACATACATCATCTAGACCATTGATCAGTGAGCTAACAAAGACTAGCCCTCATTTCTTTATCATGCTACGATGCAACCCTGCAGCACCTGCTCGTTCTTCCGTCGAGTACGAGGTCTTCAGGCACAAGGACGCCAGCGATGAGGACTTCAACCAGGTCCACGACATCATCAAGCGCGCTTCTGAGGAGAACAAGTCGCTCCCCAATCCTTCCGAGAAGAATTTCAACACAGGCATCCTGGTCAACGAGGCTCCCCTGTATTTCCAGAGCCAGGTCCGCCAACTGCTAGAGCACCACAGCACGCTTGAGGAGGTGGCGAAGAAGGAGATCCGACCGGCTCAGCAGATTCTCGACCAGACCTCTGAGCAAGACGAGAGTCTCTTTTCCTCTTGTTCTGGATTGTCTTGTGGCAAGCTTGCAAAGGAATTGGCATGGTGAGAGGGCATTCAACGGGCGGTGCCTGGGATTACTTGAGTGGGAGAGACACGCAAGAAACGAATATGGATAAATGTTGAGGCAAGAATATTGGTGCATATGTAGGGCTAGGTGGCTTTACACGGGCGTTTGGACAGTTGTAATAATTGGTCTCATCTATTAAAAACGCTTCACTCAGCGCTGACTACGTTCCTGTTCCCCTTCTCGCCTCTTGGTGAAACCTGATATCACTTTCGCTTGAAACGCGAAACAAAACCTCCGATGCGCTCCTTCACCTCTTTATAGCTACTTTTCTCCTTCTCCTCCTTCTCCTCCTTCTCCTCCTTTTCTTCCTCGTCTACCTGCAGCGACCTGCTTTGCTCCTGTTCTGCTTCTTCCCTTTGCTTCTTGTGTTTCTTCAACTCTACCTCTGGCTCCAGCTGGTTCGTGTTTTCGTTCATGACCTGCTGCGCGAACGAGACTGTGCCCTGGCCAGCGGTAGCATCCTCTCCCTCTTGAACCTGAACGTCCCCATGTTCAAAAAGGTCCTTCACCTTGCCAGATCCAAACAGCCTCTCATAGACAGCCAAGGTAGTGCCGAATTCCTTGGCCACACCGACCTTGATGGCGTCCAAAAGCTGCAGTGCGTAGGTTTGGCAGTTGTTGGTGATGAGATTGTAAGCCGGCTGTCTGTCTCGGATGCTTTGAATAACGGATTCACCTGAGCCACGTTAGGTACGTATTCTAGAAAGAACTTCTGCCAAAGAGTAGATAGCCATGGAGGATATGCGCAACTCACCAGCCCGTCGGGTCGCGTCATCGTTGAACCGCGTCTCGCCGACTTTGAAGGTATGCCACTCTTCCCTGTTGATCTGCTCATTGGTGTAAATGACATCAAAGTTTTCGTCCTGTGCCCGATAATCTGGTCAACGATAGAAGTTCGGTGCTATGGAACAGAGAAGCTCACCATCCACAGTTGGTGAGCAAAATCACCAACAAGCACAGCCCAGTGCTGCGTAGGATCCGGATACCTGTTGATCCTCTCGGTAATCATCTTACCCAACCCAGTGTCCTCGGCGAACCACTTTCCAGCAATGCCGCCCACAGGATGCCAGCCAACTTCAACTGCGCGAAGAGGGCCATTCATCACAGGGTCCGTCACTGGGACGACGTTGGGCTGGTGGCCGAGACCCGCCGCATGTTTGAGGGCCAATTCTCCCTTGTTGAGGTTCTTCTTGCTACATGAAACGGATTAATCCAACACGACCTATCAGGCAATCATTGGGAGGGCGGGCGTGTGGGTAGCACCCAGGCGGAAGGATGACCGAAGCAAGAAAAAAATGGCGCATACAGGAACTCTCCCACCTTGTCCCTCTTCCTCTCCTTCTCTTCATCCGACATGACGCCTAACAAGAGGAGAACTGCTTCGAGATGAGTGATGAGCCGCCCTCGAGGGGAGTATCAACGACTTGAGAGAAACTTGAGGGTCAGGTCTCGGGCTCTCGAGCCGCGCACCACAAGTCAGCAATTCTGAGGGGGCTGAGCACATTCACGTGAGACCCTGCGTTAGCAATTTCACGGCGTATCGCTGAGTGACGTCAGCCAATCACAGCGCAAGCTATTGGTCTGACAGCTGAATCACGAAATTGGCAATATCCCGCGACGGAGAAAACTCTTGGCTCTTGGTGATTATCCTCACGCAAAGGGAAACATGTATTCAATCAATGCACTGGCCATAATATAGGATCAGTGTAAAGCTTAAAGAAGGAAGGTTGATGTAGCGATCCATCCACTGCGTGTGCGACCAATCAATCATAACTCAAGAGCTCTTCTCTTTCAGCCCCTTCTCACAAAGGAATGGCAATCCATAGACTCGAATTTTTCCTAGTGTCCCTTCCAAGCTTCCTTCAGCAGCTCTTCAACCCCAGTGAACTTGTAGTCCGGGAGAATCTTGTTCCACTCGTCCGACACGGTCCAGACTCCCCGCGTCATGCCGATGAGAACGCCAATGATGGCCATCTTGGAGAACGACTCTACTTGGTCCTTCGGGGTAGAAGGCAGGTTGAGGCGAGGATAATTGTTGGTCTTGAGCTCTCCAGCCGCCAGATCCTCCATCTTGAGCCACTCAATCGTGAAGGACTCGCCTATAAAACGGGATTAGCACCAGTCTTTGAGGATCGACTACCAGGTACTTACCTCGGATCTTTTCGCCGATTCGAAGAAGGTCCCCGATAGTGATTTTATCTCCCTGGATACCTCCGATGACAGACCATTCCCCTTGATAATCAACGGCCCGGGTGACCACATGAGCAATGTCTTCAACGCTTGTGTAGGTCATTTCATCGTCCAGGGACCCCTCGACAACAATGGCTCGTTTCTTTTCTAGGTCGATGTTGATCGGAAGCGTGGTGATATACTTGGACCCCTTGAAAGGGTGGCAAAGATAATCCATAAAGGCGCCTACTTGAAACCGACAATACTCGAGGACCTTTTGCCTAGTTAGTTCCATTGCCTCGCTCATTCCAGTAAGTCGAGTGCCTTACCTTCTTATCCTTGTTCAGATTCTCCAAGTACTGGCTGATTTCAACCTTGCCCGTATACCACGGCATTGCATCAAGGGAAGACGACAGTTTAGCGCCACTGATCCTCAGTCAGAATCTAAACATTATCTCCGTCAAACACGGCTGAAAGTTGACGCCTCTACTCACGTTGACCACTCGGATGGGGCGAAGCGTGTAACTCCAGCCTCAACCGACGCATCGATCAGATTCTTTTGGGCTTGGTTCTCGGGGTCAAGATGGACTGCGATAAAGGACAGCACCGTGTGAATGCCCTTGAGAAGCTGCGCCAACTCCGCTTTGTCTTGATAGTTGGTCTGAACCCAGCGAACGCCGGCAAGAGGGGGGAATTGAGAAGGGTCCTGTGACTCTTAGTCTCTTCTTCGAAAAAAAGGACTCACAGGGACGTAAATGGTTACCTTTCGGACCAAGGCAGTGATATCATGCTTTCCTGTGGCAACAAGTTTGTCGAGAACCTCCCTGGCAAGCTCTGGGATGGCTCGGTTAGCAAAAGGGAGTAAGGAAATGGTTGGTATGAACTAACCGCTCGAGCCTCCTGCAATAGCAATCTTGACCATTGTCGCGATGTTTTGAATACTTGGGAAATAGTTGAGGTGTTGCACGGAAGGATGAAGTTGTTGAGTTGCGTATTTGGACAAGGTGAAGAACGCTGTACTTATAGTAATGTAATTTTCCCCACCGAGTATTAAGACGGCGTGGTTAACGATGCGGCTCAATTCTGTTAGCTATGCGGAGGAACTACATCACCTAATTCACGTAACTAGGCACCCCAGCATTGACCGCTATCAGAACCGCATGGGTCATGATCCTGGGCTGAGCGGCGTAACCATACTAGACCGGTTACGTGATCGGGCAAATCTTGACCGATCCAGCCGCGTTCTCGGGCTAATCTCGAGTCTGACAAATCCACCACACGGCAATTCTCACATAACCTCACCTAACATCACACTCCGGGTAAGAAACACGGCACAACTTGGACAGCTTGACTTTCCGATAGATATGGCACCCGGGCACATCGACATTACAAGTGCTGAAGACGAGCTGAATGTAAGCATGTCATGTGTCCAACTAGGCGTCCCACAGCAAGACCACTAACAAGACCCCAGCGTCGACGGGAGAGAGGTCGTCGTTCACAAGCTGCGTTTCGCAAACGCCAAGCCCAGGCCACTCAGATTTTGTCAGATCAGAATCGCCGTCTCATAGAGGGAGTTCAGAAAGCCGTCGATGCAGTGCGCGGCGATGAGCGACAAGAAGTTCTCGACGCCATCGCCAACTTGGCCACGGTTGCTGGTGTCGACACCAAAGACAGCTCATTGCAAGACACAGCGACGCCTTCGGGAGACGAGGATATCACAGTTGATGTCTTGACTGGTATTTTCAATTGCAAGACCAAGACTTCAACTAGTACTTGTGTGCAAGTCTCCAACTCAGCACCACAACGTCTTGATTGTGGCATATGGCTCGATCCACTGCATTACAGACGCATCTCACTCCCACCTCAAGACATCATCCCGTACCTAGGGTCCGGCTCAAAGACTTTTGCTGGCCAGCTTTTCTGGTCCGTAATGGACCACACTCTGAACGGTTGTAGGCATCCTCATGCGGAAGCTTCCACGGTTGTCAAGGCCGGGTTGGGCCACTCAACAGCAACCCAGGACGTCAAGGTGTCTTTTATCAGAAGAATGGTTGAGGCGAGATTGGAGTTCAGAAAAACCGGATCCATTAGCCCAGAACATGCCTCTGCAGCAGAAAACGACCTGGGCATGGTCTTGTGCAACCTGATTGAAACCGATTATCGGGCCAGGGGAAAGGACCCCGACTTGTGGCTGTCTTGTGTCGCCATTTCACAGCGCGTAAAAAATATTGCTGGCAGCAGTGCCTTTCTTGTTCTCGAAAAGGCAACGCAAGATGAGGGAGACTGTGACTTGCGACAAGCACTGGGCCACGTCAAATGCAGACTCGCCGACACAGGCATTTGCTTCGGGGATGGGCCTCGGTGGAATATCGACGTGGTGGATAGTCTGTTCCTCGACCCTATCCTCCAGGCGATGGGGAGGGTTTGATGGTGGAGAACTCTGCGATGAGAATCTGCCTTTCCCTCCTCGTTCAGGATGGAAGCATGGTGATACTTAACATAGACGGCGGCAAATATGAAATGAATCCATACTGGAAATCGAAACAGGGCATGTCAATCTGGAAGCTCAAGTGGGAGGATAGAAATGCTTCTCCGTGCTGGGCAGTATGTTTTCCATGTGTATGAACCAGCACTCCGGCCACCCACTTTTGTAAAGACATCATGTAATACCTAGCTTTGTTATTATATGGCCCAGTCGATTTGCTTGCTACATATGCATTAACCTCATGACTCATCTCCGCTATGGCCTGACTTATTGCTCCTCAAAATTTCTAGAAAGCCAAAGCGTTTCGCTGATCGCCCAGCGATCCTTGACAAAGGTCTTACTGGATGGGGTGATGCTGTCTTCAGGGGCCCTGGCTCGGCAAAATGGAGCGGGGAACGGGAACATAATGAGCCAAACCGATGTAAACAGCTGAAAATGAGTCCCAGGAGTGCGGGAAAGAGGATGCAATGAAACATCAGCGCGGGGGCTATGCCCAATAATCTGGGGGGTTCAAAGATGACCAGGTTTTCCCCATGTGAAGGTGTATTCAGGCCTCCAAGGACTCCACGAGCTGACACGAATCTGCACTGACACTGCCTCCTGAGGCGGGGATGCAACGCTGACAGGCTGGCGCGTCGGGCCACTAGCCCCTATAAAATCATCGTGTTTCCCTCTTGAGTGACCGAGGATAAATGACTGCCCCAACCAGATCTAAGCATAGGGCCTCGGGGGCAGGGTTGTCTCACCCGCGGGAGCGCCCTGTGCAAGGTTTTGGGTCGCACAGACTGGGTCACGAGGCCACCGTCAGGCACTGACTGTCGCAGCATCGAATGACAGGGGTGAACCTGATGATGGTTGCTGCCACATGTTGGAATATAATAAGCCGAGGCCTTCCCCGGCCGATTTCAGAATAGCTGATTCTCTTGTAAATCTCTATCGGGTATCAACAATAGAGAAGATGTATAATCAACCTTGCGTCAAGTTCTCTTACCTGTCCTGTCCTTTGCTGCCTTGCTTGGCACAGGACCCTCCACAAAAGGCACCCCAAAACAGGCTGATTGAGACCCTCGAGAATCTCGATGCAGGCTCTTTTGCTAGCGAGGCGGAGCGGGTTCGCACCATGGAGGCCCTCTCCCTGGCCCTGAGTAAGGTTCAAAAGCCATGGGACACTGTCTGGCAGCACAACTGGGTAAACCCAGCTACCAACGCATGCGTCAAGACCTTGATCGATGCTGGAGTGTTCAAACAATGGATCAGATCTGGAGGAACCGAAAGGACCTCCAGGGAGCTAGCCAAGCTCACAGGGACCGATGAGGTTCTCATTAGTAAGTCACAACTTTCTCTCTTCGCAGAACTACGTTGACCGAGTGATAGGACGCATGATGAGACAGATCGCTGGCCAAAACTTGATCACCGAGACTGCTGAGGACACATACAAGCCAACACCCTGGGTTTACTCCATCGCAGCTGATGAGGCACTGTCGAACACCTATGGAGCGCTCTATAACTTTGTGAACGGTCCCATGTTTAGAAGCCTGCCTGCCTATCTCAAAGAAACAGGGTACAAGAACCCAACAGACCCAAAGAAGTGCAACTGGCAGTTCATGAACAAGTCTGATGCTACTCTGTTTGAGTCCCTCGGTTCTGATGCTGTCGCTGCCAAAGAGTTCAACGATTCTATGCAAAGCCATTCCAAGTACAACATGACTCCCTGGCCTGAAGTCTACCCAACTCGCACTCTCGTGGAAGGCTCTAAGCTGGATCGTCCTCTAGTTGTTGATGTCGGCGGTAGCAAAGGCCATGACTTGGCCAAGTTCCACAAGCGTCATCCTGGTATCCCAAAAGCAAGTCTAGTCTTGCAAGACTTGCCTGATATTCTCAAAGAGCTGGCCGTCCCCGAAACCATCACGCCACAGCCTCACGATTTCTTCACTCCACAGCCCGTCAAAGGAGCTCGAGCTTACTTCCTGCACAATGTATTGCGCGATTGGGAAGATCCGCAGGCCCTCAAAATCCTGAAGCACCTAGCCGAAGCAATGGAGAAAGGATATTCCAAACTCCTAATCCATGAGAGTTTAATCAGCAGGGTCAGGCCTTCCCCTCGCGTGACCACGTCAGATATTACCGTGATGGCCTGTCTGGGGTCCAAGGAGAGAACTGAGACGGAGTGGCGGAGGCTGGTGGAGAGGGCTGGACTACGCGTGGTGAAGATCTGGAGGCAACCACAGTCGGTGGAAAGCATCATCGAGGCGGAATTGGCTTGATTTCATGTATTTACATACCTTGTTGATTTAATTTTGGTCAGAATGTATAACTATATAACGGTAAAGAGTCTTGTTAAATAATGAGTAAGAGTATTTTCTCATCTGGGAAAGAAACTATTTATTTATACATAGGTTAAGATAACAAGAGTTAGTAAAAGCTTATTACTCACCTTAATGCGACGACTTGGCAATGCACCCACGTGCTATAGACACCATGAGCACCCTGTCCGTCTCCCAGTCTCGTGGGAGGGCCATGTGGTTGTGACATAACGAAACAAGCCAGCTGCCACTGAATGGGAGCCTAGCCACTCCGACCTGAGATACCCGAAACGAGATCTCGAGCCAACTTGGCCACAATATCCAGGCCGTCGGCAGACGAGTTGATGCCCGGTGACTTGAGCTCCTGGGCCGGGCCATCAAACCGCCGCCACACCTCAATAAAACGCTGCTGCCCCTCGTCAAGACCAATGGCACGAAGAACACCGTGCATGTTGTGGTGCTTCTTGAGGCTCTCAACATCGGCATCACTGACAGCCGTGGGCGATCGGACACCACGTAAAGTCTCCCGCTCTGTGTGGACGGCCCCGAGACGGACACAGTGTAGGATCAGTGCTGCTAGGCCAGCTGCCAATGCCGTAGCCACGGACGAGCCGGTCCGCTCCTCAAAGTCATCCGGCAGCGCTCCCTCCCGGTGTGGGTTTCGTGACACGACCTTGTGGCCGGGCACGATGAAACTCAGGTCTCGTGGGCTGCCCGTCGGGCCCCATACCCGGCCATCGGCCGTCGCCGCTCCGATCCGGAAGATACGGCGCTGATCAAAGGACCAAGGGTACTCCACCTCGGTCACGGCACCTGTGTCGGCGGCAGCGCAGAAGAGAAGTATGCCTGAGTTGAGAGCGTCCTTGACTGCCTCACGCAGGCCATTGATCCCCTTGTGGTTGTCCCCGGTATCTTTGACCGTCCAGGACATGGAGATTATGTCTACTTTCTGGGTTATCGCTGCCCTGACAGCCTTTTAAGTACACCGAGTCAGCCAAGAACAGTCGTGTTGACTAAAAAGAGTTGTTGGGTAACTTACTAGAGCAGCACTTTCCGCAGTAATGTATTCCTGCCCTGGAGCTTGCGTTGCCAGGCTAAGGCTGGGTTGCGTCTCGAGCTTGTATACATACAGCTTGGCTATCGGACATACTCGGCAGATCATATCTGCCATGACAGTTCCGTGACCTTTGCTGGATCTGTAGTAGGGACTCGGTCCATTCTCGTGCGGGAAGCCTCTGTCGAAGGATTCTCCGCCCCTGATCTTACCACGGAGCGATTCCACGTAGGGATCGGCGCCATCGTCGATCAAGGCGACCTTGATGTCGTGCTGAGGCTTGATGTAATCCAAGCGCACGTTCTGTATCTCATCGGCGAACCTGTCCATGCAGTTGAGCCATCTGTTGGACTGTAGATTCATCTCGTTGGTGCCGTTTTGCGTCTTTGCGAATCCGCCCTGTTGTACAAGTCGCTCGCTGCCGGGAACGTCTGTCTTGCATCTGAAAACAAGGATTTTCCTCGTTTCTTGGGATTTCTCTCCATCGACTGCATCTGCCTCATTCTTGCGAGTAGCCGCCTCGTTCAACCGTTCTTTGAAATCCTCCACGTACATGTTGATGCGATCAGCCGACTCCAAGGTCTGTATCAAGTCAGTAATGGTATCATGCCGAGCATGGCTCTCCCAAGGATATATACCTGGCCATCATCCCACATGAGATGCACTGCCTCAAGATTTTCCAGCCTCGGCAGTCCTTCCGGCTCGCTCCAGGCCCTAAGGATGGCCCTGTTGCCACTCCATCGGAGATGGAGCTGCCTCACGTTTCGACAGGCAGTAAAGATGGTCTCTGGGCATAAATCAACTTTGCGCCAGTCCAGGATTTCCACCTCGAATGGCCTCAAGCAATCCTCAATTGCCTTATCACTATGCGGTGGGTCCTTGAGGTCGTCCACGATGACTTTGAGGATGTGTTTGACCCCTTTCTTCCGGAACCACCCAAAGAAGACAGTCAGGTCACTCCTCCCTCGTCCAGCTTTTGGCCTTACGGGTCGGTGCTTGGCCAGTCTTGACTCTCGACTCGGCGCTGGGGGCTTTTGAAGCTCGATTCTGCGGAACGAGACATAACGTAAAACTTGATCAAAGTTCATGTGGTCATAACTCTGTATGAACGAGTCCTCAAAAATCTCGGATGGAGCCTCGGAGTAGTCGAAACACAAGCTAATATCTAAGTACGATGAGCTTTGCACATATCCTTGAGGCTTGTTTGTCCTTACTGTTAAAGTTGGCACCGTGTAGAAACCTTACGGCCTTGTGCTGGTCTCTGTTGGCAAACTTTGAGTCTATCTCCAGTGTCGTGCGTAGATAATATAGCTTGACCTCTTGCAAGATTTTGTCTGCGTATTCGGCTTTCCGCCTTTCCTCCTCCTGGAGCCGTGTAGTGTCTTCGCCCTTTCGGCCGGTCTTTGAGGCACCAGCCGTTGACCTTCTCTGGAGCTTGAAGTCTTCAACGCCTGGCAAACCATCCACAGCTTGTTCCCCGTCTTCGGTTGCTATGCCCCTTTGATGATGACTAGGGCCCGAAGTGGGCTCGTCAACTGGTTCAGAATCTCGCCTATGAATGCCGACTGATGGCAGGGTCGGTCCTCTTTGACCATCTTTGCCATGTTGTTCAGGGACAAATCGGTCTTTCCAACTCACATGCTCTAGGGATCCTTCAAAAGGGGCCCTCTCGCCAGCAAGTTCGTTCTTCTGGCCTTGGGTTGAGCCTGCAGATTCTTCCTGCCTTCTTTCTGCAAGACGGGCGGAGACTGTTTCCTCCAGCCGCTTCCGCCACAGACTCCGCGTAAACTGATGGTACTCATACACAGATAAGTCTTTGGGATCTTGAGTGAAGATTTCCAAGGCTCCATCTCCATGAGCAATGAGCGCTTGAACAATTCGCAAGTGTGGTTCCGATGCATACTTGTAGTCGACTGCCAGGTGGAGGGGTGTGAGACCACTTTGGTCCGTGGCTCGCAGAGTCTCTTCAGACGCGGCCTCGATGAGCGCTATAGTGCTTTCAGGCTTCAGATGGTGGTAGATGGCTGCGTGGATACAGTTCCTAGCGTGCTCGCACCGCATGCAAAGCAGAGCGTCCAGGTCATCGATTTCATTGACGACGACACCGATAAAATCAATGTTTCTCTTGGCAATGGCTAGATGTAGAGGAGTCTTTCCAGCCTCATCTGTATGACTCAGAAGTGTCTTTTGGCTCCTGATGACACAGCGAGTGAGGGACTTGTGTCCCAACGTGCTCGCGATCAGGTGGAGGAGCGTCTGCTTCGAGTCCCTTGTCGTCCGCGCCAGCAAGTGTCCGTAGACTTCCATGAACTTTCGGCGGTTCTCCTTCCTACCCAAGTTCAACTTCTGGCTCCTCGCCTGGTCCAAGATGTCGTCAAAGGCTGCCTGTACCTCATCCTGGTCCAGTATCTTAGCGGGCTCAGCCTCGGAGTCATCATCCTGGTAGTCTTCGTCGTTGTCGTCAACTCCGTCATAGACTGGCGGAATCACAGCTTGCCTCATTGCTGCGGTTGGTTATACGGCTCAATCCAGTGTCGTTCAGATCTCATCAGGTGATGTTTGAGGCCACTCGCGGGTCAGATCAGGCTGGCGAAGAGACGCGTTCCCCCTCTCAGCCGCAGACTCAGCCGCAGACCCCCTCCTTCCCCGCCAAGAGCATATCAGGGTACGGTACAGGGGTTGGTGGTCATCTCCGCTCCCATGTACTTTTGTGTATCCGTCCTCAAAGTCACAAGCCCGAGCTCTTTTACGCACACTTGACTCATTCATACCACCCGTCGCCATGGACGCCTACGACCCAGCTGCCGATCCTGATTGCGAGGAGCAGGTTTCATTTGGCATCTCGCTCACGCCCAAAGGCGAAGAAGGCAGTGGGTTCCACACACAGAACGACCCCAGTAACCCGTACCAGCGCGAGAATATCGTTGAGCGCCAAAGTGCCGTCGACATCCGCTGCTCCAGCGTCGATATCATCCATGGGCTGTTCGCTTCGGAAGGCGATGGGCAGGACGTCTTCTGTACCCTGCTGGTGCTCCAATTCCGATTCGACCAGCGAAAGAGGGCGCGACGCATTTCACACGTCGACATTGAACTCAGGTTCGCTGGTAGCGAGTCTGGGGTAGCTGACCCCGAGGTCTTTGCCATTGCACCCAGCGGCCACCTGCGCTTTGCCCACACGACGCAGACGGAGACAACCACGACTGGGGGCGAAGTCAACCTAGGTGCAGGCGGTGCTGGGGTCGAGGTTGGAAGCGCCCTCAAGTTCGAGCGTGAAGTGACGAGGGAAATGGGCTACGCAACCTCGGTGACAGGATCTATTGACCTGCGCGGTCGCAACTATGGCAAGGCCAATTGTGCCTCTTGGACGCTGATGGAAAACCCGGAGACAAAGACCGGAGTGCCCATCTCTATGAAGACGGCCATTCTACTCAAGAGGAGGGACGAGGGGCGATTCCAGTGTGCAGTGACGGTCAAGGCCGAGGCAGACTGGAGAACATCGCTGGAATGGCTGGTTGGGGCTACGAGGCCTGATGATCCTGTGCTGTTCGACCCGACACTGGACCCCACAAGCGATAGGTATGAGGATATGGAGCTGAAGCTTGGTGAACTTGATCTTGACGCCATCTGTGACATTACCTCTGCCAATATCGTGGAAGGGGTGGTGAAAACGAGGAAGATTGGTAGCCAACTAGAGTAACGCGTGCAAGAATATTCATGCTACAACATGTAACTTACCTACTTTGGCCACAACATTCTCCGTAAAGCTTCAATCGATCAGCTCTCGAAAAACAGTACATCATGGGTACCGATTTCACTCTCAGCCCCCAACCTTTGGACCCGTGCGTGGTGCATCCAAACCAATCATCACGAAAGCCTTTGCAGGGGCTTACGGTCCAGCTCTTCAGCCAAGCAACTGAGTCGCGGGCCGCTTGAATAATTAACCGAAATCCTCAAGTCAGGTGTCGGCGTGAGCCTTGTTTCTTTCAGGCGTCAGCAAGCACTACCACTACAGCGACAGAGAACCCATCCGCGTTTGTAGCCAAACTCACTTTGCCACACCTTGAATGGGACATAGGGATCTTTGTTGCCATGGGGCAAGCACAGCGGCCTCCCGACGATGGAATGGTGCCGAACAGGGCTGAAGCGGGTGTCAACCCCCCGAAAGTGTTGGTCGACACGACTGAGTCGTACGCCTCTGGCAAGCAGAAATTTGAGTAAGACAGACTCGGCGCCTTTTGGGCGTCATTTGGCTAATTCAGTCTGTTGTAGCATCGTGGTAGTCCATGGTCTCGGTGGTTTGGGAGAAAAGTCTTGGGGCTCTAGCAAGCACCCTACGTGGATACACGACTTGGCCGCTCGCAGGGATTGGCATGTCCGGGTTATACGGTATAATTACTCCGCTGAGGAGATTACTGAAGCACTCTATCCTGAGGAGGCTATTTCGGGAGAAGCAGAGAGGCTCCTTCAGAAACTGGCCGAGTTGAGGAGCGAACAACAGTTGGTTAGTATCTCGACCCTCACCTCTTGGAACTTGACTGACCAAGAATACGTAGCCGTTGCCATTAGCTTTCTTTGCGCACGATGTAGGAGGAATTATTGTGAAACAGGTCAGTGAGAGTGCCGATCTGTTTGTAAATTGTTGGTATTGACTGAACCCGTAGGCACTAGTCTTGGCTGGCCGGTTTAACAACATATACGCTGGCATCAGATGCTCAACGCGCCTCCTAGTATGGACCTGGAATACACAAATCTTTATGAATGGTCGCTTATCATTCGCAGATGTTCTTTGGATGTCCACATAGACCCGTTGGTGGCCTCGGAGACGTGGACATCTTGGCTGCCCGCCTTAGGCTCCTGGATCGAAGAGAGCGGAAGGTCACAGATTGGAAAATGAGGAGTCTTGCAAGATCCATCATTACTGTGAACAGCTCCTTCCTTCAATCTAGGATGCTTACACGTGCAAACATCATGAATATAGTCTCGTCAAAGAAGAGTCTGGAAGAGAGTGTAAGACTAGGGATCAAATCGTGCCAGAAGTTGAACAGTACTGACTATGTGATCTACAGATATTTGACCAGCATACCGCATCATTCGGAATTCCTTTGGAAAAGGTCATCCCCATCGACAAACCGCACAAAGAGCTGGATCAAGAACCAGCGGGAAAGGATTGGCACACTCTCTATGGGGGATATCAAACCAACCGGGTTGCATCCTGTGAGTGAGCACCTTGCAAGTGGATGATGTTCACTCCTTGAAACATGCTTACCATGGTGTTTTGCGCAGTTCCCTGGTCTGCTGATGGAATATCTTCTTTCATCGAAACTATCGAATCCCAGGCAGCCCCAGTTTACCCCCCGACGAGTTTATCAGAAAAGGCCCATCATTTGGATTGGTTGAGCGAGAATGAGACTTTCAAGAGATGGCGTCAAGGCCGAGGGGTTAACTTTCTGCACATACATGGCACCCTCGGTATCTCTGATGCAGCCGAGTATGTGTTCCAGGAAGTTGTAAAGGACAACAACCAGAGCAAAATTTTCCGGTGCATTCTATATTTCAAGTTTGACAAGCACGACGTGCGCCGGAACTCCATCGGGGCCATGGCCAATACCTTCTTGTCTCAGATCCTTGGTCAGATGAGAATATCGCCGGCTGGGCTTCTGGCAGACCTCGAGCCACCTGATTTTACAGATTGCTGGACCGAAAAGGACGCCTTCTTCTTCCTCGACAAAATACGGAGAGACTTGGGAAATGTCTCCAAGGTCCACTGGATCCTGGACGGGTTGGACCAGTGTGACGAGTCCAGTCACTGGCTCCTGTCCGAGCTCTCAAGCATTGCCGAGGCTTCTGAACAGCATTTCAAAGTTCTGATAACAAGCGCCGATGGCAATCATATTTGCGAGAACCTTCCCGAGTTTGATACCATTGACTTGGCACATCACGCCCCGACCACTAACGTTAGTTCAATTGAGCACGCCAGGCAGGAGTTCCTGTCAGTGCTATTTCAGAAGCGACCTCAATTCTACCACGTCCACTCTAAGATTACGCATTTGCTAGAATCTTGTGGATTTGACAATTCGGTGTACGGTCTGCTCTTGGAATGGTTGAGCGTTGCTCCTTGCGCATCAACGAGGGCAGCCTTGGAACAGGAACTCGAATCGCTTATGCCGCTCTCACCAGCCAGGATCTTTGAGAGGGCCTTAAATTCTGTGCCTAAAGAGCGGCGTCAATGGGCTCAAAAGGTCCTCACTTGGGTCACGCGCTCTGCTCGACCATTGTCGCCCGAAGAGCTCGCGAGTGCACTCACTCTCGACGCCCCTGACCCCACAGCTGGGTTGAGCACGCACCAGGATCTCATGTGGGACATTCAACAGTGCTTTGGTCCTTTGATCTCCCTAGACAACGGGGCAGTTCAACTACGTCATCCAGCTGCCCGAGACGTGTTGACGACCGACAATGGCACCCAAAAGGAGGATCGTCTATGGTGTGTTCTAGATTCCCTGGTACAGGATCACAGGAACATCGCAGACGTTTGTGTTCGTTATCTTTCCATACCCAGCGTTCAAGAGGAGATTCTAGCTACTTGTAGAGCCCCTTCTGATACGCAGCCAACCTTCGAAAGCCCCCTAGACATCTTATCCTATACCATTCAATACTGGCCACACCATTACCAACGGGGCTACTTGACTGAAGCTTCAATTCCCTCTTCATCTAATCTCGTCGCATTCTTTCAAGATAGAACAGCGCTTCAATGCTGGGCGGCAGCAAACTGGCGCCTCTCGAACCCCTGTATTCGGGCAGACCAGCCTTCCCTGCCACTCTTACCAATTCTCACCTCTCTGGGCCTCGACAAGTCAGTGGCTACTCTAATTGACTCCCAGGGGCTAGAAGACAAGCCCTACATCTCAATGGCACTCACTGAGGCGTCTCGATATGGGAGACAGGATGTTGTCAGGTTGCTGCTGAAAGACTCGAGTGTGGATGAATCCAGTTGTCTGGACGCCATCATGGCCGCAGCACGATCAGGGGAGTTTGGAGTCTTGGACATGTTACTGAAATACGCAACTGAAAACCTCAACATCGCGCAATGGCCTGGTTTGCTCACTTCCCGACTTGCACACCTCGGACCCATCGAGCAGTTAAACACTATTCTTCGAGCCGGAGGGGACGCCAACTTGATGGATGCAGACTATTCGCCACCTCTTCATTGCGCCATCATGAGAAACAACACCGCAGCCTTTGATGCCCTTATAGGACACGCTGCAGATCCTGCAGCTACCAACTGCAATTGGAAGAATACACCAGCAATTCTTGTGGCGGCCAAGCACGGTCGCATGGACATGGTGAAGAGGTTAGCCGAAGCTGGCGCATCAGTGGATGTGTGTGATGACAGAGGGAGGTGCGCTCTATGGTTGGCCGCAGCGACAGGTCAACATTTGACCCTCCGGGCCCTGCTAGAAGCCGGTGCCGACAAACGAGCCCTAGAGGCTCCTGGGAAGGGGCCAGCAAGGTCGCCTATGGTGTCCCTTGCATCTGCCCCCTTTCCAAAGTGCCTCAAGCTAGCGCTCGAGTCCGGTACGGACCCTAACTACAAAGTGCCAAAGGTACCTCCATCAAGTGCTCTAAGCGTGGCAGCTAGACAGGGCTTTCCTGATATTTGCCGTATGCTTCTCGAAGCTGGCGCTCATCATGATTCCGATGACGATCCCCCTCTCATCCATGCCGTTTTATCTGGGAAACAGGAGACAGTGGAGATGTTGCTTGAAAGGGGGGCCAAGGTCGATGTGAAGCTGGAGTATGATGGCTTCCAAGCCACACCTCTCATCATAGCTGCTGAGCGGGATTACCAAGATTTGGCCAAACTTCTCATTAACAGGGGAGCCGGTGTCGACATTGATGTCGGGAAAGGGAGTACCGCACTGCATTTTGCCATTGGTAGTGATCACCCCGAGATGGTCAAGTTCCTTATCGACTCAGGGGCCAACACCGGACAAATCCAGAGTGGAGAGTGGTCGGCCCTCCAAAAATGTTATGCAAAGGTGGATTGTATCAAGGTCCTCCTCGAAGCTGGAACCGATTTGAACTGGGCCAACCCAGATGGTACGGCGTTGTATCTCGCCGCCTACTACAACGCGATAGACGCAGCTAAGTTGATGCTCTCATACCGCCCTGACTTGGAAGTCAGGTGCCCGGCGGAGAAGTCCTGGGATTTAGGATATACTGCGCTCCATGTGGCGGCGAGTGGCGGCCATACCGAGATGCTACGACTACTTATAGAGGCAGGCGCTGATCTGAACTCGAAAACCCCGAAGGGCGGGACACCTCTGATCCTGGCGGTCGCTAACAATTCGGAGGGTTGCACGAAGGCTTTGTTGGAATACGACGTGGACCTAGACGCAAAGGATGCACTAGGATACACAGCCCTCCATTGTCTTTCGTCCCCTGCACCCTTGTCTATTGCCAAGCTTCTGGCCAATAGAGGAGCCAGTCTGGAGACTTGGAACAATGCGGGTGAGTTTGTCCTTGGGCAGGCTATTACCAACAAGGATGTTCCATTCGTGGAGTTTCTCTTGGATAAGAAGGTCGACATCAACGCGGCAGCCAGCTCAAGCGGTGCCGCTCTGCACGTTGGAGCCGCTATTGGTGATATTGGTATGGTCAAGCTACTCGTTCGGAAAGGCTCTGATGTGAACCTTGCCCACCCTTGGATGTATGGCCCAGCGCTTCAAAAGGTCTACAAGTCCAGAGCTGGCACTGCGGAGGGCAGGGGTGCTGTCGCTCGATTCTTGGTTGATGGGGCAGACGCTGACGTGAACGTCCATGGTGGAATCCATGGCTCAGCACTAGACGCGGCGCTCCTAAATGATACTGTTGAAGCGGCCAAGTTCCTCATCGAAAGGGGCGCCGACGTCGGCTGGAAGGACCCCTGGGGTCGGCGACCAGTCCACTTCGCAGCCTTGCGGACACCAGGTCACTTCCAACTGTTACTTGACTCGGTGTCAGACATAGACGACGACAGCCTCGGTATTGCCACCACGACAAACCTTGGCCAGACGCCACTGCACTTTGCGGTCGCGAGCGGAAGTACTGACCTCGTCGAGCTTGTTCTCTCTCGCACCCGAGGCAAGGTATCCATCGATGAGCCGGATGAGGACGGTTGGACGCCGCTACTATGGGCGTGCCGGCCGTGTGACAAATGGGGCACACCTGCTCAAGTTGAACACGCCATAGTGAAGCTCCTCCTGGACAGGGGGGCGGACCCATCGGTGCGAGGGCGAACTTGGGATGACAAACAGTGGTCACCACTCAAGATGGCGAGATACCATGGGGCGACGGAAGAGGTGGTACACCTGCTAAAGAAAGCCGGCAGGCATGGAAGGCAGGAGGGGGAGAAAGAAGAGTTTCACGCCTCCAAGAAGGGAGTGCGTCGTCACATTGCGTATTGTGACATGTGTCTCTTTGTGAGTTCTTGTCATAGCGTCTCTTCTCTATAATGCTGACTCAGAACCAACTTCAGGGCATACGCGGAATCACATATGTGTGTATGAGTTGCGACAACAAAGTCTGCTTTTGTTTCAAGTGCTCTCGCTGGAAGGAAGAACTCCACCCATATCACAACAATTGGGAAATAGAAGGGACGGAGTTTGAGGAGACCGAAGAGAGTGAGGAGGAGAGGGAATCTCCAGAGAGCTCCCCGGAAATTGAGCAGGTGCAGGACGACGATGCTGAGGGAGACTGGTCAAGTGATGAAGATGAAAAGGATAGGTAGGGATAATAACCAAGGCTGAGGCGTGAAAGGCCAGTGGTTATATCATCTGAGATATCTAGGTCAAGAGTGGCATTTATATTCAGGACTGATGCATCGATTTCCTCAGAGACATGTCTGCGCAACTAATTATGTTTTACTCTTGCGTAGCCTATTCTCCAAATAGTCTCGCGCTGCCCTTCACACCAGCCCCTCCACAGAACAGCTCATCAATATATAGACTATCCGTCGGGAGCGTCCTCACATGTCGCCTTGAAAGCTGAAGTACGCACCAGCTGATACGCCAAGTCTTCGTCCATTTTCGGAGCGTCGAGTTCTGCTTTCACTGTTCTGTGATCTTCTTCCTCTTGCTCCCTGCTCCCGTAAACCATGACCGGAATATCAAAGTTGTCAACCGACTCGGTGCTGATCGAAAGGTCCAGAAACAACGCCTTTTCCCCTCTCCAAGATCCGCTAGGCTTCGGCATAGACGAGGCCCAAAAACAACGCTGCAACGAGAACCTTTCCGAGTTAGTATACGGCCGCTGGCTGCTTGACTTCAACATGTTGCTGACGCGCTCCGAATTGCCCGGGTCGAGAGAGGCGCGTTTGAGAACACCAAGCATCAGGAGACGAGGTGTCCATTTCATGAGAATCAAGAACTTCTCCGCAACCGTTCCGTCGTCCTCTTTCGCCTGGCTCTCCCATATAACTGCCTGATTTCTGTAGATTTTGACGTCACTCTTACCGTCATAGCTTTTGGTACGATCAAGGATCCATCTGTCTTCATCCGATTTCCAGACAAATCGATGGATATCACCCAGTTGAGCTCCCAAGTCACACCGAGGTGTCACGACAAATCTGGTGACAAAGGTCTGGTTTCCACTCTCTTCCGGCCTCGTGATGATGATGTCGTGCCTCCCCAGACTTTTCACTGCCATGCTCACCTCGCCCCAATGTTTCTCCCAGCCTCCAAACCGCTGGAAGAAGACCGGTACATCCTTGGAAGAGAGCGGCTTGCCAGGGTCCTTCTTGAGGAAGAGAACTACCGGTTTCATGGTAGCTTCGATGGGTGGCCATGCCCAAGCACAGTTGAGCTGAATGGCATACCAGAGTCCATGGTACTGATGCACCTTGTGACACTCAAAAATCTCTGCATTGAGGCTTAGGCCAGCGTTTATGAAGGCAAAGCCTCGGCGCCCCTGATCGAATTGTCGAGTGGTCAACCCGTTTGAATCGGAAAATGCGTCAAGTGTAGGCGCGAGAATGTCAGAGCTCACTGTAGAAACAGTCAGATATGTCACATGAGATTCAGGCCAGCTTATGGACTCACCATCGGTGGAGTTCCAGACGAATATAGTCTCGTCGGCAGAAGTTCTGATCAACTCATGTTGCAACCGGATGAATGCGCTCCTCCCTTCGCCATAGATCAGAGGCATGTTGATGCCAAGCAGACCCAGAAGACTATATGCTCGGTCTTCCTCCCTTGTCGTCTCCCGATTAGCAGCCCAGGACAGCTTGGTTGCTATGCAGCACGTCTTGAAATCAAACAACTGCTTCCTCTCGATACCCGTCACAGCCGCTATCTCGGATGACCATTCTTCACGGGAACCAATGGTGCCCCAGGACTGGTCGATGAACAGCAAGAATGAAGGGGCAAGCAACTCTTGAAGTGTCCATCCTCTGGTAAACCACCTGCTGCTCCTAAAGTACCACCTCCACGGAGCTCGGTCAGGCCCATCCTTGTCCGCGGCTGTAGATGCCGGAACATCTGAGAGATAGGCATAGCAGACCTCGGCCTTTTCGTACCAGCGAAACATCGAGTTGATTGCCTCGCCCAGTTCGGTCAGGTCGCCTTTGTTGATGCAGCATGTATCAATCCAGACATACTCCCAGCCGTCCTTAGCAGCACGTTGACAGCAGCTAAGCACCTTTTGCCACCCAGGCTTGTTTACTCGAGCTGAAGCGTCCGCCATGTCCTCGAAAAGGACTTCATCAGAGCCCCAGGTATGTGAAAGGATGGCATAGGGTGGGATGTTTGCTATATAAGATGTGAGTTCGAGTTTTGTGGTATGCAGCAGCCGCATCCTGGCTCAGTGGACTGGATGCCGTCCTGAGGGCGCGGGCGGAGCGTGACCGTGGAGGTTATGTATGCACCCTGCAGCGAGGCAAGGCTAGACACGTTATACTTGTAGTCTGGATCGGTACCGGCGTTGAATGGCGATGCCGGCCAGGGGTATCTCGTCGTCTATCAGAGTCTGAGTCTGCGTGTGGCGCTCCCCAAGATGGGCTCTCACACATATTCCGCAGATTTCGTGAGAACGAAGCGGCGGCTGAAGTGAGGGGTTTATTTATCCCTGGAGCGTAGCCCGGCTGATCTACGCCTAACTATTGGTTTAAAAAGGTATACAGCCTTGCAGCTGCATACATAAGGCTGGCTGGCCGAGGGCCTAAAGCATATGAGGGAGACAGGTATCTAGAAAACAAGCATCAATTCCAGTCGACTCTATTTTCACCATTCAAGAGATAGCATGGGTACTAAATAGAAGCTTGTATGATAAATAGCATGCATACTATTACTTGCATGACGCGGAGGTTGCATTGTGAGTCAGTATTTCTATCTGGTATAGCATACAACTTCCGCTAGTCTATGCCTTCTCAAATATAATGCGGTTGGTCAGTCGCCCAATCTTGTCAATCACCACGTCAACACGATCACCATCTTTGAGGAATTTCTGGGCTTCATGAACAAGCCCACACCGCCAGGAGTTCCCGTCATGATAAGTGAGCCTCGCTGTAGGGTTTGCCCTTGGCTACAGAAGGCAACCAGCTTACGGACACCCAGGTATAGATCTGATGTGTTGGTCTGCTGGCGCATCTCACCGTTGACAAGCGTCATGAGTCCCAGGTCATCGGCGGCCCCAAGGATAGCCAAAGATACCAACGCGGGGCCTAGTGGCGCGTATTTATCAAACGATTTGCTGAAAGTCCACTGCGAAACGGGCCCTGCCTTTCCAGGCTCCCGTTGCCAGTTACGAGCCGAAACATCGTTGCCGACTGTGTATGCTACCACGTAGTGGAGGGCATCCTCCTCTTTGACGTTCTTGGCATCCTTTCCAATCACAACAACCAACTCGCCCTCGTAATCACACTGCTCCTGAGCAATAGCAGGAATCGGAATATCCTCGTTGTGATCCGCCACAGATGGGCCTGGCTTTGTGAAGATCGTAGGGCAAGTCGGGAGGGGGCGTCCAGTTTCGAGAACTATCGTTGATAAGATTAGTAAAGCTACAGCACGCATCAGATGAGGAACCTCTTTACTGTGTGTCTTGTAGTTCAGACCAATACATCGTATGATTGGGACATCTCGTGGGCTTAAAGGTCTAAGCAGCTGGCCGACAATCTCAGTCTGCCCAGAGGCTTTCGCATCGAGAAAGGTATCGCCTTCGAGCACTTTAACTCGCAGTTTACCCTCATCTGCAAGCTTGGCGATGTCGTCTTGGTCATTTCCAAGAATGGGCTCTCCCCAGAGAATCTGACCTGGCTTATCTTTGGGATAAAAGGGAACCAAACGATTCCACGAAGTGTTGGTAGTCGAACTTGACATGATGATGAAGGAGTGGCATGAGTATGTGGCTCGAGGACAAGGATGTTTGGGGACGTTTGCGTCTGCAGGTTGGACCTGGATAGGTCTTGGGTTTCTTTGGCGGCTTTACTTCCGTTTTTAGCTCTACACTCTTTAGCTAACTTCCCGTAACCATCTCAAGGCCTGAACCGAAAATCTTGGCTGTCGTCACGATGCGCATAAGACACAAACATGTTCTGAAAGTCTGCACGGAGCTGGACTCTAAGCCAATATTTGATTAGTCCAATGGGGAAGACGGTACATGTAGACAGGTTTTCTACTTCACAAAGCCCTTCTTTTGCAGGCCTAAAGTCACTGTGGACCCTGTAATTACAGAGGCAAGGGAGGTGAATATAATTATAATTGTGATTACGTTCAGCGTGTGAGCCGATCAGGGCCTCAACTCGGATAAGATGCTTATCTTGTGATACCATCATAATTACCTAGCTAGTGCTATTGTCCCTGGTTACAGATGTCGACTGAGTGACCAATCCAACCGAATGCTAGACCTTTCTGTACCGTTCCTACACTTTGGGAGTAAAGACAGACGCAGCCTATCTGTCTAGACCCGATATCTAAACTTGAGGTTCTCCCTGTCGGTCAAGTCTGCGAAAGCGAGGTCGGCTGCCTGGATATTGTCGCTGCCCAGCTTATCCCTTCTCCGATTCTCCCATCTGTAGTACAACTTCAAGACCGATGCGCAAGTGACGGCGAGGGCGCACATGACGATGATGGTGACCTTGGCGGGGATAAAGTCTGGCTCGTCTGCGGTCCTGAATGTCAGGGGGCCGATGATGTTGCCGATGGAGAAGCAGATGAGCAGGATGGCACTCAGGGTGACCTTCTTGGTATGGCCGGCATAGTTGGCCGAGATCCAAGAGTATGTCACAGGGGTGGCGGCTCCGGTACAGTTGCAGAGATACATTCCAAAGAGCTTGGCACCTCGTTGGTGGTCTGGGAGAAACGCGATGAGGCACCCTCCCGTCAGACCCAGGAGGATAAGTGCGATGAAGCTGAAGAACCTCTGTTTGTAGCGCGTCGCCAAGTAACTCGCTATCAGACACGTCGTGAGGTTGGTCGCGCCGCCTCCCATGTTGAGCAGCGCCGCCTCCTTGTTTGTGAAGCCAAAGCTGGCAATGACGGTGGCCTGGAAGTTGGACATGGATCCGTTGGGCGTGTTGTTGGCGATGATGAGGACCATGAAGATCCAGGTCTGGGGGTCGCAGAGGCATTCGCGGAACTGATACCACTTCCAGATCTTATTTTCGATACCCGTCTGGTTGGCACGTACCCTCTCTATGGCGTGGTACTTCTCCCTGGGGGACAGTTTTGAGGACATAGGGCTGTCTGGCAGCAGCATGAAAGCAAGGACGCCGGAAGCGACTGTGAACAGGCCAACCACGAGGAACATGATCTGCCACGACTTGAACTCTTTGCCAGTGTAGTGCTGGAAGCCAAAGGAGATCAGACCGCCAGACATGCCCGCTACGCTACAGCCACTGTACCATATTCCCTGTTGAAGTACATGTCAGCTATGCACGAAATCAAGGGCCCTTGTGGGGGGCTGAACCTACCGTTCGCAGCGGCTGCTCCTTGGTCGTGAACCACATAGTGGTAATGATGATCAGCGCTGGAGCGACAGCAGCCTCAAAGATACCCAGCAGAACCCGGGTGGCCACGAGGCCGGCGTAATTCTTGCACGCGCAGGTGGCAGTGACAACCACGCCCCAGAGGATGACCATGGTCGAGAGGTACTTGGCCACGGGGAATTTCTGGATGCCCCAGCTGTGGGGGAACTCGAAGACGACGTAGCTGATGTAGAAGATCATGGCGAGGTACGAATACTTGTCCGTGTCCATTCCCGTGTCCTGTTTGAATCCCTGAGAGATGTTAGCGCCGAGTAGTCTCATGGCGGAGGATGTGCCGGTTTCGCACCATGACGGCAGCATAGTTGATCAAGATCTTGTCAAGGTACTGCAGACCATACAGCAGAGCCATGATTGGAACGACCATCAAGTCAATGCGACGCAGAAGTTTCTTGGCCTCCTCTTCAGTGAGGCTCTCCCGGTCTTGATTGGTCAGGCCAGTCACAAGGATGTCAAAATCAGCACCGGATTTCTCGTCCAACGATCCACTCTCTCCCATGTCAGGCCTCGCATCATGCGGCGAGACCTTCTCCAGGGAGTCCTGAGCGGGGTGAGGGGGCTTCATGGTCAGAAGTGAGATTAAACTGTAAAGATTGAGCGTCTGACAATGCAGGTAGTGGAGATGGTTGCTGGAGACTGGTTGACAGAAAAGCTATTGCAGAGGACTGCGAGGTCCTCTTCTTAAGAACCTCGCGAGCGTCTTATCATGACTTGATGCACACAGCAGCGAGTCAAGGCCAAAAGTAGAGCGCGCTAGTCTTATCTCATCTTATCCTGGCGCATTTGCGGAAATCAGTCTCAGTGTTATGCACCATTATCCGCACTTCCGCACTTCCGCAAACCCGCTCCAGGCCCACACGATGGGATCATGATGGTCCTCATTCCCATGGCGACCAGTATTCTCAGTCACGGAGATGCTACATGTCCAGGATTGACAATCTTCCGCACTTCCACTACGGCCTACATAATACCATTAGCGTCCTCAAACATCTCTCCCACAGTCAGAGACACTCTCGAGCAGCATCATTGCAATTACACCTTGTCACACTCCCCATCCACGTCATGAGCGGAACAAAAGTCAAGCTGGCAGCCATTCAAGCTGAGCCAGTATGGTCGGATCTCCAAGGCAGTGTCGGCAAGACCTGCCAGTTGATCCAAGACGCCGCGGCAGCTGGCGCCAACGTCATCGCCTTTCCCGAAACATGGATTCCCGGCTATCCACGATGCATCTGGCGAGAAAACGTCCGAGAGAGCGCGTCAAAGTTGGAGGGCGTGCTGGCCAACTCGATGCGACGGCACTCGCCCGAGATGAAGAGGATCCAGGAGGCTACGAAAGCAGCTGGAGTTTGCGTGGTTCTAGGCTACAGCGAACGAGACGGGGGAAGCATTTACATGGCAAATGTACGTTTGGGCGGTGCGCTGTGATATTGCTCTGCGATCCACGAGAAAGACGGGGTACTAAGGTGGTCATCATAGGTCTTCATCGGTCCCGACGGCACGCAGCTCCATCATCGCCGCAAGATCAAGCCAACCTCGATCGAACGCTCAGTCTGGGGGGAAGGGCAGGCAGAGAGCCTCCAGGTCGTCACGTCCTCTCCCTACGGCAACATTGGGGCTCTGAATTGCTGGGAGAACTATCAGCCCCTCCTTCGCTACGCCGAGTACTCCCAGGGAGTAGATATCCATGTTGCTTGCTGGCCGACCTTGAACGACGGCGACGCTGGCAGCAACAAGGGCTACCACGTCAAGGGGTCAGCCAACCTGAAGCTTTGCCAAGTCATAGCGATGGAGGGCGCCACCTTTGTCATGGTTGCCTCGTCCATCTATAGAGGCCCAGGAGGTGAGGTCGAGGTAAGAACAAGCCATGGGCTGACGTACAAGACCAAGTCGACTGACAGGCGCAATACATTTAGGGACCTGGCTTCTCTGCCATCTTTGGCCCTGACGGATCCGAGCTGACCGAGAGACTCCCCATCAACCAGGAAGGCTTTGTCATGGCCGAGATCGACCTGCGGGATCGAGACGCCGCACATAGGATCATCGACGTCGTTGGCCACTATTCTCGCCCGGATCTACTGAGTTTGAACATTAAGAAAGAGCCGGCCAAACATGTACATTACGTCTAGTGGGGAAGTACTGCGTGGTAGAGACAGCATCTAGCCGCTTCTGTATAGTATAGTGCAATCGACAGCGTTTGTTCTTGGTTATGGCTCTTCAGGGATTTAAAAACCTCCTACAGCCTACGTACGGTATAAAGTTCAATGCCGTTATGTGACAAGAAAAAGAACAGAAAGCGGCTGTATTATGGTGAAATTGACCCAAAGTCCCAGCCTCCAAATATGTCAAGCCTCGGCCCCTGCCCAATTGTCAAGTCCATGCCGTCCAGGCCCGGTATCGACGAAGTGGCTTGCCCCCCTGCGAGTGCTATGTCAGGACTCAGGCTTATTGACAACATGCTTGAGCGATAATTACCGCTAAAGTCCGGGTAGCCTGCTGACTCGTCCAAGACATGGTCATCTTCGTTCGAGCTCGAGTGCTCGTTGTCCGTCCCATCCACCATCTCATTAACATCATCTTGGTCAATCCGCACATCTTCCTCCTCCTCCTCTTTCCCCATTGGAGGCGCTCCCGCCTTGTTTCTTGTGCTCTCGCGACGCCACCTCAGCCGTTTGATGACAGCAATAGCCCTCCAAGCAATCTCCCAAGTGTCTGCCATGTCTTTGAGAATTTCGAGACATGTTTCCAGGGCCTGACTCGCCACACCCACACCCGTGGCGTCCTCATCCCGGGTAGCTCGCTCGATATCGAGAATATGGATCGTGCTCGCGGTGAGGAGGTAGTGCGCCAGCATGAAGGTGCTGCATCGCATGGAATAATGCTTCTGGAAGGTCTCGGCAAGAGACGTTATCTCACGCGCAAACTCGGCGCATGCCGTCACGATCGAGTACGTGTCCGCTCCTAGCTGGCCTTGACTTGGGCTATCCGACGACTGCGACCGCCCCGTGTCTTGGGGGAAGAAGCTAAAAAGAGGCCGTTGTAGGTGGATCCGTAGGTTGTTGCAAGCCATGCTGTCCTGAAGTTAACACCTACATTGAAGGTCTCGACCGAGGCCACTTACTGTAGAACCAAAAGATGCGGCAGGGGACCAGTCTCGGTTATACGCAAGGTCGCAGGCAGCTGTTCTGCCCAACGTGCGAATGCAGCGTCACGTTGCTGGACCAGCTCGAGCAGACTGTGACAAGTCTGAGCTACGTGTGCAGTATCCGGCTTCAACAGACTGTAGCTCCACTGATAGACGGAGCGAATGCTCTCGTCCCCGATGCCCCATAGGCTGATTGAGTAGTGCAGCGTGTTTAGCACGCTGTTCTCGTAGTTTTGTGAGTCCATCTCCAGTGTGCCTTGTACCGGCCTGCGTTGATGATGAAACGGGGCCTTTGGCAACCGCAATTGGACATTTGGCGTGCTATAGCTCGACAGCTGCAGCAGCGACGGTCTTCCCAGGCTCATGGTCAAATAGCGATCCATCAAGACGTGAGTCCAGAAGGTCGTGATGCGAACTTCGGCGGCGTCGGCCGAGAGATGGCCAGATCTGATCCACCTTGGGTGGTCACCTCCTACATGAAGGCCGATGGCGGTGGCAACCGTAGCGCCAATGCCATGAAGAACCCACGCCTCGTTCTCGTGGCCGTGGCTGAACTGTCGGCAGGCTAATACACAAGCAGCCTGTACAACCTCGACCCGGGGCTCCGTAGTGGCCATCTGGAAGAGGGCGGCCTTTGCACCTCGAAACATGGCCTCCCCGACCTCGCGCATCGATCTGCGCCCCGGATGAGCCTTGTTGGCCCCGCCCTGCATGCTGTAGGTGAGGGACAGGATGGCGCATACCAAGAGCCCCTCGGGAGATTCTGTCGCCTGCGGAGGGTAGTCTCGCATGAGCCCCTGCAGAGTCAAGCTGTGGATAACCACCATGGACAGATTCTGCCATTCCAGGAAAATGTCGATTTGCATCTCCAGCTCCTCTCGTGATGGCCAGGCTGTGAGACTTGGACTGTCTGGTCCTACGTGGCGACCGGCAACTCGGCCGTCGTCCCATTCGATGCTTTCATGCTGGTAATGACGGTGATGAGATGGGATGCTATCCCCAACGATGGAGGCGGGTGGGCCCCGATAGTCAAATTGGCCGTCGTGGGACATTCTCAACTGGAATATGAGGCTGCCTGGTAGTTCTCTGGCGACCTTGACCACCTGGCGCGGCATCGTGGCCGAGTCGGGTACAGAGAGCGCCACATGGCCTATCGACGATGTGGCTGCTCTTCGCGGGCGATGCTTGCGCTTGTCGGTATCAGGGAGAATGACGCATTCGAGACTCCTGGCCGAGCATCGACTGCAAGGAATGATGCCGCTGCACTTTCTCTTGGTGCGACGGCAGTTGGTGCACGCAGTCGTCAGCTTGGCGGGCTGGGGTTTCATGGCTGGCTTGGATTTGGATATAGCAAAGAAACAGATATTACTGTTCAATTTGGTTTGGTCCCGTATAAATGATGCTTCATGCCCTCTCGGTTGTGGTGGGTGGCTGAATACAAATATAGGTATCTTGTGTAACTCGGGTGCTATTTTGATCATTGAAGAGCCTTGAGTTCAAAGAAAGTGGGCGGTCTTGGAGCAATGGCAATGTATTATCCCACAAAAGGGGCTATGCTCGGCCAATTAGACCTAAGTTCACTTCCGGCATAGTGCCCGCTACCGTTCCCTTGTGCAGAAGAACGGCCTTGTTCAGCTGATCCCATATCTATTGCAAAGAAGCCCGCCGGATCGGACAGCCTGCAAGAGAGGCGTGTCGCCATCAAGGTTCTTGCAGTTGATGATGTCTGAAATATCAAATGTAGACCTGAAGTAGCTCAGAAGCTCGGGGTCTCCGATAGAGGCGGCGTAATGCAAGGCAGAATCGCCTCTATCGTTTTGAGGTGCTGTTGGATCTCGCAAGGACTCCTTTGTAATATCATGGCGAAATGGCCTGAAGGACTGGCCACAGTACGTCTTCCGATAACATTAAAGGACATCCCTGTGAAGTGCTGGATCTAGTTGTTGGAGGTGCCAAAGCGCTATGGCAGAGCCGTCGTTATCGACCAGGTCTTGCAACCACTGCTAGATAGGTAAGTCTCTGGGTAGACGGCCGCCGAAGGCCGCAAACATTGGTATCAAAGACAGCCGAGCTTCTTGATTCCCGTCAGTGGCGGCCTGCACTATCCACTTCATCGCGCAGTCTTCCGCAGCTCTGTCATCGAGGCTGGTCTCGTCTTGGGTGCTAAAGCTAGAGCTGTAGCAAACCGCGACTTGAAAAGCCGCTGCTGCTGCCCGTGACCCTCTTTCTCTGCCGCCGCAATGCTCAAGGGGGCGAACGATGTATTTGTGAAGGGAAGATGGCATTTGAGTGAGAGCATGGTATGGAATGTCCAGAGCCTAAGCCATGTCAGTAGTTTCCGAGAGAGCGAATGCAGCGCGAGCGATGTTACCCGCGGAGAACCAGGTCGTCGTGGAAACGTAAGCACCCAAGCAAGTTGAACAATTGTGACAACAGACCACTGTGCCAAATACGCAAAAGTAGGACGCCCCCGTAGTCCCATTGATATGATTGTAGGCAGTCATGACAACCCCACGGATTGGCTTCCTTGATGGCGATCTCAAAAGGTCACAGGTTGATCTCCCGAAGAGCCCTTTCGCTGATAGTCTCATTAACCGTAAACCGGTCTATTTCTTGCTCATTGGCAACAAAGTGTTTGATGGTGGCTGCGATGCCATGACTCTGCGCGCCTTGTATCGTCTGCGAGGCCAGCTTGCCAGAAAGGAAACGGTCCTCGCTGAAGCTCTCGAAGTTGCGGCCTCCGAGAGGGTGTCTGTGTATACAGACGGTAGGAGCGAGGAGACACCGAGCTCCTTTACCTACAGCCTCTTGTCCCAGAGCGCAGCCTACTTTTCTGGCCACATCGAGATCAAATATAGCAGCGATGCTACATGCTACAGGAAAGCACGCCACAGCGGTGTTGCCGTCTATGGCAGGGCCTCGAGTTCCATTGGGGCCGTCAGTAAACTGAAGCTACATGAGTCCCCATATCGATGCGTGGCTATCAGAAAGCCGAGGAAAATTGCTTACCTTGATGTGTGGCACGCCCTTGCTAGGGATCGCTGCCGACTCGAAGAGGGCGCTGCCAGCAAGAAGTGTGATCTGAATGATGACACGATTAGTAGAAAGATTCAGAATTACGAGCGTTCTATAGAAATGAACCACACCTTCTCTTCCAGGGTCAAAGATGCCAAGATGGCTTCGATATCAACTTTGTGACCCATGGCGCGTTTATTGGTCAACCAAGATAAGAGGCAAGAGGGATGAGAGCAGGGGCTATGTTATATTAATAGTAATATTTGTCCGAACTGGTTTTTCTACCCGCTGGTGAAGAATTTCTTCTTAGTTTCTCACCACTTTGCTTGACCATGTGGGCTTCTAGCATACCCGAATTGCTAAACCACTTTACCCGTCAAGTTAGGTAGTGGAGATGTCGGATCGGATCTTGTAAATTTACCAGTCCGGCGGCCGGTCAAACTTCCCATTTTCTCTATCATTCCCTATCATAGTCACCAACTCGCCACCGATCCTACAGTTGAAGGCTAATGCATGTCGTTTGAATCATTGAGTGGATAACGGCAGGGGCAAAGTTACCCTGTGCTCAAGGGCCGCTTAGCTGACCCCTTCCGAATATTCAAGGTCACGGTTCAACGCGGAGAGGCCTACTTGTCTTAAACCTGAATTTATTGACTTCGCATCATGACTGAGACAGTGAACATGCATGTGTGGGCGCCCCTCATCAGATGTCTCTCACATAAACCCTCACTCGGCAACCTACATATACAGACCAGGGCCATCCCATCTCACCGAGAGCATCTTCTCTTTATTAGTCTCGACTGCACAAGCAGGCTGCTCATATCTCAACTTCATGGCTTCTAATCAATCACGCCAATCCAGCCTCCCTTCAAGTTGGTTTATGCTTAATACTCTACTTGGCGCTAGGGGCTTAGGGAGACATGTATCTAGAAAACGAGCATCGATTCCACTTGACTCTATTTTTCACCATTTAATAGATGGATATTCGAATGTAGCGTAGGGACTAAAAAGAAGCTTAAAGCAGGTACGCGATGTGTTCCCTTATTCGCCATCCACACTCACATGTTGCCCATGGATACCCGTGCGCCTATTGGGCCCCTGTTGATCAGGACACCATGCTAATAATAGCTCGCGTGAATTACGCGGCCTACTCAGCCCCAGTACACCCTGCTAGCACCCTGCTAAGAAGCACCGTAAAAATGGTGAAGGCGTTACTGCTCGAATGCTAACTTTTATTACAGGACGGACTCGACTTTAAGCGTTAGAATCCCCCCATAGACATACGCAAAGCCATCCACTGCATCCCACATCCCCACAGTGAAAAGACAGAAATGAAGCGTCTCGGCTACAAGAAATCACGGACGGGCTGCCAACGATGCAAATCAAGACGAGTTAAGGTTTGTTCTCCATCAGGTTCTTTTACCTTTAGAAGCTTGGCTACTAAAATCTTCACCTAGTGCAACGAGGCTGTTCCCTGCAGCGCCTGTGTGAGGCATCGCCTGCCATGTAGTCTGCAGTATCCTGATCCTCAGCTGGCCGGAAACAATAGCCCGGATGAATCAACTGCGGTATGCCTGGTTCTAATGGTATTCCCTACCTTGAGCCGTTACTGATGATTATTAGTCACATAACAGTGCTTCACCTCCATCATTCAGTACTCCAAACTCTGATGCCCTTATTGCATTGGAGACTCAGCCTCTCAATTCGACTGATACAATCCCGCACTTCTTCAAGCTTCTCGACCACGTGCAGCTAAGGAGCCCACAAGACTGGGCCTCTGACCTTGAACTTTTGCATCATTATACTGCTGTTGCATATCAAACAATTAGCTTTTGGGGCGAGGTCTGCCAGACTCTCCAGTACGACGTTCCACGAGAGGGCATGAGGCACGCATTCTTGCTCCAACAGGTTCTGGCATTCTCAGGATTTCATCTGGCATATCTACATCCGGACCGCCGTTACTTCTTCCTGGTGCGAGCTTCGGTGCACCAAGATCAAGCCGTCACAGGCGTCAACTCAGCCCTGGCTAATGGATTGACATCTCTCAACTGTCATGCGCTGTATGCAAGTTCCATCTTCTTGCTAATATGCGCGTTCGCCACATACCCGAGCTGTGAAGTGCACCACAGCACCTTCTCGCCACTGGATGGCCTTGTTGATATCTTCCGTCTAACCGACGGTGTTTCTCTCCTGCTCACATCCTCGGGCCAAGATCTACGTCAGGGTCCTCTCCAGGGGCTGTTCGCGGGGAAATCAGGACCTATAGATCAGTCAGGCCACCTACAGTCTCTGACCGACCACCTTCTTGCCCTCAAACAGCTGCTGCTGGAGCCTCGTTCAGACCAAGACGGAGCGGACACGAGCGTCATACTTGAGGCAACAGTTTCATTAGCCGACAGTTTACTCTCGGTGCACAAGAACCACTCGTTTGCCGCCTCGCTTGAGGTGAGGGCCGCTCTCCTCTGGCCCTTGCGGATGCCAAGTCGTTATTTAGCTTTGACCAGGCAACGGAAGCCACTGGCCCTGGTGGTGCTGGCTCATTATTGCGTCTTGCTGCAGTATGCAGAGGCAAGCTGCTGGTTTATCAAAGGCTGGGCGGCGGGGGTCCTAACCAGCATCGCAGCAAGTCTTGCTGGTACGCCTTGCGAGGATCTGATCCGCTGGCCTAGCAGCATAGTCAACAATGCACCCTCTGTGTGACATGTAATCAAAGAGTGGGAGGAAATCTTGTCGTTGTAAAATGATTATATTTTGATAGAACTAACAATAAGTTGATATTGATTAAAAATGCTGGTGTGCAGTTTCAAAGTCAGAAGAGGCCAATTAATCGAGCGAGGGAGAGATGTTTTCAATCGTTCCGGACTGGATTGATGGAAATGCTTTGTCGACTGTAAAACCCTTCGTTCTCGCGTTTGTTTCGGTTATTATTCGTACCCCTGTTGCTTCTTCTCAGCCAGGGACAGACCTGACGCCAAGGATACGCTAAGATGCCTATCATGGTTAAACTTCACGCTAAGCCCTGGCCGCATCTCGTTATCGCATCTCGTTTTCGTATGTTGCTCTGATTCGTTGACAAGCTTCACTTCATGCAAGGACACTCACATGCTCTTGGTGTTGAGTCCGAGATGAAAAAGGAGAAGGCAATGTGAGCCGCCCGATTAAAATAGCCCAGGCGGAGCGGAGATTGAGCCAAGGAGAAAGAGACTCGATTGACGCAGGCTGGACTGGTATGTAGTTGCTCGTTCTCGGACTGGTTTCGTATGAGCCTCACAAAGGACGCGTATGATGCTTCACAAACTCCTTAAGTTTTCATGCGCCTCAAACTGGTCGGTATATAACATTGGGTCATCTATTCTATCATGGTGATATCTCAATCATACTCAGTCCCTTTCAACAAGTCTCTCTCTTGACCATTTGGCGTTCTTCCAACAATCGTTTTTCACCTCTTACAATACATCCCGATCCCTGATCTACACAATATCGCACAATGTCTGTCAACAACACGGAGCCCTTCCAGCCCTCTTATGATACCTGCAAGGCTGTGTCAACCCAATGTCCCGTCTCAGCAACATTGTACGGGGACTATTTCACTGGGGGAGCCTGCGTCTTTTTCGCGCTCTCGTTTGCGGTGCTCCTCTTGATGCAAATCTACTACACTTTCAAGTCCCGAGCTTGGTCCTATGCTGTGTATCTCGGCATCGGAACTGGGTTCGAGCTTTTGGGGTATTTCTGCCGAAAGCTTTTATCGGACAACCCATGGAAGTTCATGCCATTTGTGCTTCAGCTATTCATGCTGATGCTCGCTCCAACATTCGTGGCAGCAGCCATCGCGGTTACATTCAAGCACCTGGTCATTCACTATGGCGTTGAATGGTCAGTCATCAGACCTCGGTGGTACCCATGGCTTTTCGTCGGATCCGACGTGGTCTGCATCTTTATACAGGCTGCCGGCTGTGCCTTTGCTGCCATGTCATCTTCGGGAGATAAGGATAGCGCCAAAATGTCAGACATCAGCGCCGTCCTACTGATCCTCGGCGTGGTGTTTCAAGTTGTCAACATGGTTGTCTGCGGAGGTCTGATGCTATTGTACTACCGCCGACGAGCCAAGGCTGGTGCATCATATGGCTACGGAAGCATCCGCCCTTCCTCACCTGATATTCTGTCTTCGAAGAGGAACTTTCTGGGTTATAACCGAGTACAAGTCTTTGTATGGGCCATCTCAGCTGCATACGTGTCCATCATCATCCGCTGTATCTATCGGTAAGATTGACCTTACTTCAGGATATGAAAACGTACAGTTGCTAATTCGATCTGATAGAATCCCAGAAATGGCTTCTGGATGGGGCAGCGACATCATGAAAGACGAAATCACGTTTCTCATTTTCGACGGAGCCATGATTCTGCTCGCTGTTGCCTTCATCACTGTCTTTCATCCTGCCAACTTTTTCCCTCAGATCAGCAAACGGGGCGTGGAGCAGGTTAAGGGTGAGGATGCAATTCCCCTACGCTAGCTAAGCGTTCAGGAGGAAAGGCCAACGACTGTTGACAAAAAGCTTGCAAGAATCTGAAATGGCCTTTACCCAGGCTTCAGATTGAGGGGCTGCTATATCGTCCACCCTGTGCTTACGCAAACACAATTCTCTTTGTACACTACGCTCTCACTCAATATAGTTATAGACACATCTCACAAAAGGTTTTTTTTAGAAGTGACTCCCATAAAACCCAGCATATGAATGGCATGTGGTGCTGTGATGGCAAGTGAGTCTCGTAGTGCTTCTATCAAGCCAAGTAAATCCACGAACGAGACAAGTTGGACTTTTGCTCTGCGAGGCCCGCCCAAACTCCTCCATTGCAAGAGTAGATTTCATTGGAAGACTATTCTTAATAAACTTCAGGGCATGCAACAATACCCAAGATACCCGCGAGTCCCCGACTTGGTCTGCCTGCCGAGCCGGGCCCGTACCCACAGCCACATCGACGCCGTTCCCTGCTCCCACCTCAAAGCAGCCCGCCCGCTGGGAGGGTTGGGCGGACTTTGGGGGAGCGGACTTTGGTGTAGTAAACTTTAATGTAGCGGACTTTGACGGAGGGGTGGACTTACGGGCTATATAAATAGCCTAGAGACGCATCTCATATCCCATAAGATCACCATTGTCTTTTATTATCTTTATACTCGACCACTAAGTGAATATTCGCCATGGTGAACGTTGCAATCGTTGGCGCGTCTGGAGAAACAGGCCAGTCCATCATCGATGGACTACTCAAGTCAAGCACCCCATTCGTAAGTCTTTATCATTGTTCATCAACTATTATGACTAACGATAGCCAGGCTGTAACAGCCCTTGTCCGCCCAAGTTCGGTTCACAAGGCTGAGATCAATGCTATCAAAGCCCGGGGTGTTTCCATTGTCCCGCTCGACCTCGAGTCGCCTCATGAACAGCTCGTTGAGGCACTGACCGGGCAAGATGTTGTTATATCTTCCATCGATCCCTTTTGTGTTTCACAGCAAATTTCCCTTGCAAATGCGGCAAGTGATGCGAAGGTCGGGAGATTTGTTCCCAGCGCCTTTGGGCCTGTCTGTCCGCCTCAGGGTGTAATGGCATTGAGGGAGATGGTAAGGCACCAACAGTTCCCAAGTCAATCTACGCGTGCTAATACTTAATAGAAAGAGGAAGTCATCAATCATGTCAAAAAGATTTATCTTCCCTACACCATAATTGATGTGGGTTGGTGGTATCAATCATCTACTCCTAATCTTCCTTCTGGGAAGATTGATTATGCTCTCACGTTTGGTATGTCAAGCATCGTTGAGGATGGCAGCCATGCCACCTGCATGATTGACCTGCGCGACATTGGTAAATATGTTGCTGTGGTGATTGCGGACGACAGGACTCTCAACAAAAGCGTCTTGGTCTACAATGAAGTGCGGACACAAGAAGAAATCTATCAACTTCTTGAAGCTGTCAGCGGCGAGAGCCTTGTCAGAAATCTTGTACGTGCCCCTTTTCTTTTGAATACGCATGTAGACTCGAGGCATCTAATTAACGGCGTTGGTAGATGACCAGAGACGAGATTGCAGCCAATGTCGCGGCGACTCGGAAGCCGTATGATGAGGGGGATCGGTCCTTTGCTATTATTCCGCTGGTGATGGCTCAGTATCACTTGTCTGTATGGCTGCGTGGCGACAATCTTCCCGAAAGAGCTGAATATCTGGGCTATTTGACCAGTAAGCAACTCTATCCGGATTTCAAGTACATACCATTCGAAGAGTATGTCGACGAGCTTCTCAAGGGACATGGAAAGGCCGTGTACGCAAACAGGGGATTTAGCTCGTAGGATTCATTTATTCTCAGAGGAAAGTAACTGAGTGGAACCCGAGAGAATGGGCAGAGTTAAAGGTGTGAAACTGTATTGTTAACTAAATCCTACCAAATCTGAACGTTATTCTGAGCAGTGGTGTTTACGTTGATGTCGAAGTTGAGCTCACGTTTCTATGGCTTGTTCGACCTTCCAATCGAGTGTAGATGGCCTCTTCTGGTTACATTTAGCTACTCTGTATGGTTTCCCAGAACCATCATAGTCTTCAAGATGGGTTCCTTAGTTGAACAGAAAGGCAGGTCGGCAACAGAGCTCGCTCAGAATTTAACATGGCATGATACTTGACGAGACCCTTATGGTACTATTTGTATCGCACGTAAATATTGGCAGCACACTCATGAGGCACCGGAAACTGGACGATGGTCAATTTTTATGGTTATGTCACTGCACAAATGGCTATTGTAGAACCTGACACTGGCACCCTTTACTACGACATAGTTCGTCGGTGCGGTGAGCGGTAGGGTCTATCAAGGCCCTGAAGACGCTTCGGCAGTTTCCCCCGTGACTTGTGCCTCTTCCGTCCACTGCCCATGTCCCGCAAACGTCTCCGGACGCCCTTGTCTTTCTCCATCTCTTGCCATAGATGGGTATCCCAGTCCTTGAAGCCTTCACGGACACTCTTCCCAGAGTCGCTCACCATCCCAAGCCAAGTGCGACATCGTCCGGCAAGGGCTCGAACCATTGCACTCTGTCTTAATGATTTGAATGCTGATTCAGCAGCAATTAGAAGGCCCAGAGTGTATAACAGGGCAAACCACCAAGATGGATCGCGCCCAAATGCTTTGATGATGCCTCCCTTTATCGCGTACGGGCCGGATTCGTACCCAGATACAGCCGCGGTGATGAGTAGATACACCCACACTCCTAGAATACTACCAAAGGCGGACCAGAGTGCTATCTTGGTCTTGTGGTGCATCTCAAGAATCCTGGCCAAGGTATGGTTAGAAAAGTTCTGCATAGGAGGAATAGTGTTTCTGGGGGGGTCTTACAAGACTTTGTAGTTGGTCCAGATCATGCAGCATGCAAATATCAGGGTGCCTTGTGCGTACAGTCCATTGTCATGGACCGTTTCGACGCCGCCACTGTAGCTGGCCCAACAGACAGCGAAGATCACAAATGCAGCAACCAAGGCATTGCTCATCCAGCCAAGGTAGACAATTGTTGTTAGGCCTTCTCCATTTTGCCCGTAGACGTAAAGTTCCGGGATAGCCAACAGCGTGGCTGCCTTGAGATCTTGCTCGTACAGTCCTATCACGAGTATGACTGCTGCCGTCAGGTAGCTGGTGAACATTAAGGCCTGTGAGTGATAGAGACTGGTTCCAGTTGATCCAGCCTCAGCTTGGAAGATGGCCTGGGGAAAGTAAAAGAGAACTTCTTTCCAGAAAGTGACCAGGATGAACCGAGTAGTGCGATAGTAGTTCCAACGGCCATGAACGAGCATAAGGCGAGCCAGAAAACGGAACTGTGATATGCTGAAATCGGCGACTCGGGCAGCTTGCTGGCCCTCGCGGCCAGATATTCCGACACCCACACTGGCAGTCAAGATCATAGGCACATCGTTGGCACCATCCCCGATTGCTAGAGTAAGAGGCGAGCGTGACCTCGACCAAGGCCAGAGCCATGAGAACTGTCCTCGTTGAACCCTAGACAGAGGGTCGTTGCCGATGATGCGAACGAGCAGTGCCTTCTGGGAGGGTGAGGCACGGCAGCAGACAACGGATCCAATGTTGGGAGCAAGTTGATAGAAGAGGCGGCGTACTCGACTCCCTGGGTCCTTCTCGATTGCTCCCAGTGTTGCGCCGTCAATGACAACGGCCGAATGTGTCGGTAGATCCGCGCCATACAAGATGCTATCGGCAATGCTCTCCACCTGAACCTCAAGATCCCCGGCTGTCACATCCAACACATACAGAGTTGTATTGGGGCCGCAGATCCGAGCCGAGTGGGCGATGCTGATAGCTGTTTCTCTCTTGTCGCCTGTCAGCATCCATATCTTGACCTGTGCCCGACGCAGTTTCTCAATCGTATCCGGGACCCCGTGCTGGAGCTTATCCTCCACGGCTGATACCCCAAGGAAGTGAAGAGACTTCTCCAGGAGCTCACCGACCTCCTCAATGCGTTCTTGGCGGTGATGGAGGCTGGTTTCTGCCTTTTGGTAGAGCCGTTTCCAATCTTGATACTCGTGTTCCGACACTCTTCGCCCTGCGTAGACGAGTGTACGCAGCCCCTCGGTAGCGTATTGATCCATGTGGGCAAATGACTGGCGGATGCACTGTCCCTCTTCATTGCTGGCAGTCACAGCTGTTCTAATAACCGCGTGAAGGGTCCGGTCGCCAAATGAGTTGGTGTTGCCGTTTTGCCCCATGTTATCACGCAAGGGGATCATATCCTCTCCAGGTGGGATGTTGGCTCCAGAACCCCGATCATTTTCGTAGTTGTCGGATGCTTCTACCCATTCTTGATCTCCGTGGTCGTGCCTCCATGGGCTGCGTAGGGCGGCTGAGTGGCTGGGAGTGTCTCCAGACAGAGAAGAAATTTCTTCCAGGTCATCCATCATATCCTTGGGAGCCATTGCGAGTCGAGGGAGAATGACCGAGTCGGCTCCCTTACATATGAGCCAGAGCGTCCCATCAGGGCACCTCAAAACGATAGACATGCGCTTGCGCTTGCTGCTGAACTCAACAACGTCAAGTATATGGAATTCAAGACACTCGATGTTGCCAAGAGTATCGGTGATGTGAATCGTGGTTGACTCAGGTGACCTCTGAACAACAAGGTATCCCATCTCTTGAGCCGCTCTGGCGAGTGCCAATTCGTCTGGCGAAGAAGCTTGAAATTCAGTCTCGCCGCTTTCGGTCTCGACAGGTAGACACGTATGACAGAGGGCCATGGCAAGGAGGAACCGCTTGACGTGGAATGCGAAGGGGCTCTGGGCCTCGGAATGGACATGTTCCAGCAGACGCCTTGTTGTGAGCTCTCCAGAGTCTGCACCCAACTTTGCTGTTGGACCTCTTTCCGGGGCAAGACAGTTTTGATGCAACCAACTCGTCCCGGCAACGCTCAACTTGCGAAGGTTCATAATGTTGTCCGTAAGAGTACCGGTCTTATCAGTGAATAGGTAACTAATCTGTCCGAGATCATCCAGGTTGTTGGTGGTATTAACGCGCGCCGGTGTGTTGGACTTTTCGTCGTACAGGTGAACATCGTTGTTAACCAGGCTCATCTGTCCAATCTTGATCCCTTCAAGACCGACGTATAGAGACAACGGAATCACGTTGTTGAACATGATGACGAAGCCAAAGAAGATTTGAACCATCGGGACTGTAGAGTCGAACAGGTACCACGCCTTCTTTTCCGACTGATCTTTCCAGAGAATGTAGGTTAGGGTGAACAAGGTGGACAGAAATGAAATGAACAAGATGAGTGAGAGGACAATGTTGTTCGTGATCCTCTCAAGCCTTGGTTTCTTTGTTTTGGCCTTCATCTTGGAGTTCATGCGGACCTTGCACTCCTCGCCTGTATTGACGACGATGCCGACGACCTCGGGTGTGTTGCGGATTACCGATCCTCGATAGATAGCTTCGTTGAGGGTCAGTGGCAAGGTGCGGCCTTGCGACTTCAACTTGCTATCAAATCGGTATAGGTCTGGATTAGGGTCTTCGATAATGAATACACCCTCGCATTGCGTGATGTCGTCGATGGTGCTACAGTGGCCAAGGTTTGCTGGGCTCCTCTTTGCTTTGAGATTCGTCTCGCCATCCAAAGCCATCGTCTCGACGAACGCGAGCCCTCTGTCACCACTTGCATGTAGCAGCACGAGATCAGCTGGAACGTCGTCGCCACTGGAGAGCTTGATGACTTCTCCCACCTTGAGGTCTCGCCACTTGGTGGTAACCCACTGCAGGTCGAGGAAGTCTTCGGTCCCGTGGGCCCGAGATGTAGAGCGGCGCAAGACTGTGACAGGGCGGTTGTTCTCGATGACGTCTTGGCGGTGCCGCTTCCAGTCGTAGTAGCCCTCCTTGGTAATGATGAGGGTAATGAAGATAACTAGTGGGATAAGAGTTGTGAAACTGCCCGTGGTGCTGAGTCCAGGAATGGCCTGTAGAATAGCCACGACCAAGAGATAGCTGTTGGCCAGACGGGTGAACTGATAGACTAGCTGCCGCGGCAAAAAGTCCCAAACGGTATAAGTTGTAGTTCTGATGGCATTTGAGATGTATGGAGCTCGGCGTCTTTCATCAACCAAACTGGCTGGATCAAGGTAGCTCATGCGGAATGGGATTTGGCGGCCATTTTTGGACGCTGGCAATGGGAATCGTCGCAGGACCAGCTGGACAAAATACTTGTCCCATGCGGAACCAAGATGCATTTTGGATGGAAGAAGAGGTGGTGAAGGTTGCTGGAGATGGTAGTGGTCTACAGAGCTTCAATATTGGAGCCCCAATCCTAAGAATTTACTGCAATGGTCGGTATCAAAAAAGACAAAACAATACTGAAAAGACCTGAGGAATGCCGCCTCATGGCATACGCTACATGTGTCAATTAAGAGGCCATCGATTCTTGTGTTTACCAGTCCACCCACCACCACATCAGAGTTCAAACAAGGCGGGGCTTGTGTTGACACGGCCCAGAGAATATGCCTTGAGCGCCTGACGATCTGAATGCCGGGTCCCGGGATTAAGCTTATTTGGTTAGCATAACGAGAACGAGAACGAGATTGAGATTGTGGTGCGTGTACATCTTAATTTAGACGAGCTGAGGCCCGCGTATCCGATGCTCCCGCGTCGCAGATCTCTTGTTTCACACGCGGCTGACGTACTACCTAGTATGCGCACGACGACAGTCAAGCGGTTAGATAACAATGCATGCACGGCTCTGTAACAAGATGCCTTGATCCTTCACAACTGCCGACGCTAATTGGCAATGCCGCCCAAAGTCCGCCGCGATGGCTGGGCGCGTTCGAGAACACGGCTTCCTGACAGGGGTGGGCAAGTCAGTCGTCAGCTTGGGCGCAGCCAACGAATATGACGTCGATAGTTACCACGGCTGTGCCAATTGAGACACTCGCTTCACCAACATCTCTCCAGGTCGAGTCTAGTTATTTCTGCCCATGCCCAAGCCATTGCATTACTCTTCATCCAGACTGCAACAACACACCCCCTTAGCTGAATGTAAGCTGAATCCCGAATTTCACGCCTTTATTGCTCTTATCTTTTGAGTCACGATGAACCGCATTTGGCGGCAGAAGACCCCGGCGGAGAAGAGTGAGGTTCGGTCAAGGAGACCAAAGGAGACAACCTACAAGCAGCAACGCATGAAGGCCTGGGAGTTAGTCTTGAACCTCGCACCATGAACCACAGTGAGAGCTGACCAGGTATCAACAGACCAGTTTACGGCCCAAAGACATCCAGTATTGTCTTTCTGGTTCTTGGAGTCGTTCTTTCATCCTTTGGCGCCTTTTGGTTGGTAGAGAATTCCAAGGTTTGACCCCAAGTTAGCAATATTGGCGCACCTAGACATTTGTACTAAAAGGATAATTGTATCCAAGACCCGAGAAATTCGACTAGACTACACGAGATGTCACCAGATTGAGTCTTATGACCGACTAGAGACGATGCCAGATCGATATATCTGGAAGCATGCGCCAGGGAAATCCGCGGGACAGCCCGTAGATCGCTGGAAACGTGCCAACAGGACGCTGACCTTTGACGGGGTCTCAAAGAACTATACTCTTTGTACCATCGAGTTCTACCTACCGGCCGACTTGAAGCCGCCGGTCCTATTCTACTATCACCTTGCCAACTTCCACCAAAACCACCGCAACTATGGAACATCACGACACGACGGACAACTGAAGGGCGAAAGCGCGGGTCTCGATTCTGTCAAAGGTTCGGCTTGCAAAAACCTCGCGGCCGTCAAGTCCAGGGACGGGAGCCAAGAGAAACCGATATACCCCTGTGGTCTCATTGCAGCCTCATACTTCAACGACACCTTCGGATATCCTCGGCGCTTGAGCGAGAAACCTGGACAGGATGCTGTCTACAACATGTCCAGAGATGGCATAGCCTCGAGCTACGACAAGTCCTTGTACAAACCAAGCACCTACAACATCACGACCACAGCCGCCGAATCGAACGATAGCCCTGTTGTGCCGCCACCAAGCTGGGCCGAGCGATACCCGAGAGGCTACCACAGGGGTAACATGTTCGATCCATCAATCGACGAGTCGTTTATGGTATGGATGCGGACAGCATCGTCGTCCCGATTCGCCAAACTAGCCATGCACAACGACAATGACACTATGGAAAAAGGCTTGTATCGCCTTGATATCTTCTCTCGTAAGCCCAGCCTCCGATCATATTCCTATCGTTTGCTAAGCCCTACCGCACCCAGACTTCCCAATACACAGAAGCGGAGGTAGGAAATCAGTCATTATATCTACTAGATCCGCCGGTGGAGCTCGAAATCCTTTCCTTGGTCTGGCCAATATTGCTACTGGTGGTGCTTGTGTACTGCTCTCGGCCTTGTTCGCTCTGTCATCGAGGTGGAAGGCAACTCCGCTTGTGTACCACAGCTACCTTCACTAAGGCCATGGATGAGAAGTTAGTCTGGGGAGGCAAACATCGTATGTGTAAGCAGGATCTATGACAAGGCGGTGTTTTTGGTTTGTCATGCTATTACTGGGAATAAGGCGCTGTTCCAAGCCGGGCAAGGAGGACCTTGGAATCGATGATGAAGTAGCAAATCTTCTTTCTTTGAACTCGTGTCGGTGGCTCTGGGTTGTGACAATTCGAAAGGGTAACTTGTATATCGTCGGAAAACTCCGGTGACCTGGATTATAGATGGCAATGAATGGCTGGTAGGCTGTTGGCTCTGACGACTCGAATTTGGCAATGCAAGAGTTCCCTTGGCATGATCAATGAACCTTTTCCCGAGCGAATACGCCAGCTCTTTCAAAGTTATCAACGCCAAACATCCGCTCTATAGTCATTTAGCCAATACAGAACAAGGAGTCAAGGACCACAGACTGCGGGTCTTCGCGGCCACGGTGGGAGGAGAAAAGGCACCAAGCTTGCATGTACACGTGAAGAATGACCGAATACCTCGTATGTCTATTTCAAATTTAGATGTTTGAGTTGATGTACAAGACCCTATCTCACACCATCTTCAACCTGCGTTATAATCTTCACCATCAAACGTCAATACAGATAGAACGAGCTATAGTATCCCCAAGACATTCTTCTCAAGTTTTCCCAGCTCCCTAACTTGAGGATAGACTCCAGCATTCGCTATCGCACAGGTCGGTCTCGGTTCCCCTCCTGGTCAGGAATATAGAATCGTGACCCTCGACGGATCGTCTCTCCAAAATAGTAAAGAACAAGAGATATTGGGATCAAGATCAACGATAGGAATCCGAGGAGAGAGTTGCCCCAACCAAGGCCCAGGCGTTGGTATAGGTTCAGTCCACTAAGAGGCATCAGACCCCCGACCAGGGATCGAACAACGGTCGTGGCGGCAGAGCCTGCCGGCGCATGCCGTGGATACGAGTCAACTAAATAGTTCTGGAGCGTCATCTGATGCGTTGTCAGTCAGTTGCATTGTATTTGTACAAGCCTCACGTACCGTCATCCCAAGTAGCCCAGTCGAGAAGACAAAAACCCCAATCATGGGTACAATCCAGTGTAGTTGCTTTTCGGTAGCCCAGCCGTAAGTAAACAGTCCAATGGGTAGGGCGAGGCCCGTAGGTACAGTTAGCCATGGCGTCACCTTGACCTCGGGCTGGTACCTGCTCCCGGGCTCCTGTTTCTTCTTCCAATGACGCACCAAGAAATCCGAGATGTGGCCAAAAGTCAAGACGCCAACCATCATACCCAGCCCGGCAGGCAGAAATGATAAACCCGCTTGACCTTCACTGAAGCCATATCGGTCGGCGTATACAAATGAGAAGGTTGCAATTAACAGGCTAAGAATCCCGTTGGATATGCCGATGTATAGAGCTATGCAGAAGACGACCGGGGAGGCAAAAAGCAATTTCAGGGGCCGCATAGCTGCGAGCTTCACAGACTCGATGCTGTTTGTGTTTTGCTCGCACCTGAGGTCGAGATTCCCTGTTGTCTTCCGAAGGCGTTTGGCTTTGCGCTGGAGAAGAACAGGAGCATATGATTCGTGCATGCCAAATAGTAAAATACTAAAGGAGCCCCCCTACTGATGTCAGCTTCCACCTTGGAGAGGGAGGATGACTTGACTCACCAGGATGGCAAGAAACCAATACACCCAACGCCACCCAGCAGCTTGAATAAGATAACCGCCAGCTGTTGGACCAATGCTTGGCCCCAGAAGCGGTCCCATAGCCCATAGTGATATAGCCCTCCCCCTGAATTCGAGGGACACGGTGTCGACAATGCTCCCAACGCCAATGGTTGTAGGAACTGATCCAACGACGCCCATCAAAAATCGAAAGACCATGAGCATATCGATGCTGGTGCTGAGAGCGGCACCGACACAGAACAAGACGAAGAAGACGTTTCCAATCTTATACAGGTATAAACGTCCGTAAATCTCGCTGAGTGGCGCAAACAAAAGCGGACCAAATGCGTAACCAAACATGTAGATGGAGACGACAAAGGTGGCCAGCTCGTTAGAGTGGGTGTTGAAGTCGTCCATCAGCTGTGAGACCCCGGGCGCAAACATTGAAGACGCCTAGAAAGGTCAGCAGGTCATCAAAGAGATTTACTTAAGCGAGGTATACCAGCGGACTGGGAGGTTAGCTGAGCTGCCATGGCGCCAAGATGATGACTTACGAAATGATGGTGAGTAGTGACATTAGGCCAATGTTGATACATTTCCGTGACTTTGACCAGTTCATTGGGTTTTCTGGATCGTTTGGTCCGTCCCAAGTCACAATATTCGGGTCCCCGCCATCTGCATCAGGACCTGTCGCATCATCTGAGGCCTTGGTTTCAGAGCTTGGATCGGGAGCTCCATGCTCCAAGTCTGGTGGGCTGGAGTCTTTCGTTGTCATCATGGCCACGATGGTGATATCAGAAAGACAAGAGCTTTCTCAAGAACAATGTAACGGGCTAAATATCCGTCATGGTATCTAGGCGGAGCTAAATTTAAACGGTCGATGCCAGCTTCCCAAGTGTGCGTACGATATAGGTCCCCTACACAATTATCCGCCCCAACAGGACGCCAAGAGGCAGCGGGTGGCAATCCCCCCCGCAAATTTGCCATGCAGATACGACAGCTGATCGTTCTCGTTACCGTTTCCGACGGTAGTTGATGTGCCAGGGGTCTGAGATGGGTGGGCAAGGCCTTTAATTTTGCTGGCTTATCGGCTTAGCATCGGAGTTGTCAACTAAATCGGATCCGAGAGGGGTGACTGTTTGCTGGCGTCATTCATCCTGACCTGAGGCTTTTGGTTGAAACAGGATGGCTGAGCAGCGGTGACCCCGATCCATGAAAGCAAACGTTTGAGCGGGCTCATATTGCACATCCTTCGCGTGGCCGTGTAAAAGGTCAACAGGAGAGACAGCGAAGGATTGCTAGATCCACACTAGGCACTATTGAAACACGGCATAAGCATATGCGACTGCGATAACGAAAACGAGACACCCTGGTCAAATTTGATCCTGGCAGGGGGTAGACTTGAAATGCCGCGCAGATCATTTGCCGGATCTGCGTTGTATTATGCCATTTGAGCTTCAGCTAACCCTCCGAGTTGGCTCCGGGAACGATGAGTTTCGAACGCGTCATCCAGAACTTTACCATCAGTTGCTAGGATTTGATTTGTTTTGGGACTGCTCATCGCTCCTTGGCTACTTAGTAGGCTGAGCACGTCTCACTCTGCCAGGGTTAATCTATTTCCCAGGTGGCGGGGTCATATTCCAGACGCTGGAGGGTTCAACGCCAAGAGATTGATCTCGATGTCTATAATAGAATACAGGTTCTCTATTTGTATAGCCTCAGCTACAATCAGCTTCATAGGACCAAGACATATCCTACAACCATCATTTCATTCCATCATGTTTCTAGCCATGTCGTTTGGCATTGTGGCCACTTCCCTATTCGCTCTGGTATGTCCAGCGCAAGCCCTTTCTCCCCTGCAAAAACCGATCAAGAGGACAAGTGATGTGTTAACCATGGAAGTTATAGACGGTGCTCTACTGTACTGGGACGCTTGCTTACAATCTATTCTTGCATCCTCTTCGAAAATTCCCGGGTCCCTTACTTATGAGGGCAACCCGATTGCCCTACGCCTACAAAGTCATTACCGGTACCTTGCCGTTCGAAATGCTCGACCTGCACAACAAATATGGAGATGTTGTTCGAGTCGCGCCCAACGAGCTGGCCTTCTTGGACGAAAAGGCCTGGAAGGACATTATGGGCCACCGCACCCAAGGCCGCCCCGAGTTCGTCAAGCCTCGCTTCTTCTACAATCCTACAAATGCGCCTACCAACGTCATCAGCTCAGTTGGGACGGAACACGCCATGCTAAGGAGACAATTGGCCTCCGGATTCAGCGAGAAGAGCTTGCGGTGTCAGCAGCCCATCATCATGCGGTACATCGACCTGCTAATCCTGCGACTGCGCGAGCGGTGCATGTCAGGCAACGTGGACTTGATGTCGTGGTATAATTTCACCACGTTTGACATTATTGGAGACTTGGCCTTTGGCGAACCCTTTGGATGTCTCGAGAAGTCAGAGTACAACCCTTGGGTGCGAAACATCTTTGCTGTAATCAAAGTGGCCACCGTGGTCCAGCAATGCACCCACTTCCCATTACTACGCACGCTACTCGTCTGTCTCTTGACTTCTTCAGCATCTCGATCGCGACAAGACGCGCATAGGGAGATGACACGACAAAAGGTCCTGAGGAGGATAGAAATCGGCAAGAACCAGGAGCGACCCGATCTAATCGAGGGGCTGCTGAAGAAGAAGGACGAATGGGTTAGTCATTCCCCTTATCACGAAGATGCATCATATACTCTTCCAAGAAACCTAGCTAACCTAAAGGCCAAGAACATGCCGTCTGGTCACCTCGAGAGGAACGCCAGTAGTCTCATCATAGCGGGATCGGAATCAACAGCCACGGCCTTGTCAGGCATCACCTATCTCCTGGCGAAGAATCCCGAGTCACTTCGCAAGTTGACCCAGGAAGTCCGCTCCAGCTTCAACAGTGAGGAAGATATTGATTTCGTCTCGGTTAACAAATTGACGTATCTCATGGCCTGCATTGAAGAAGGTCTGAGGATGTATCCCCCGGCGCCCGTTGGACTCCCTCGACTTGCTCCAAAGGAGGGCGCTATCGTGTGTGGACAGTTTGTTCCGATGGATGTAAGAGCATCCCTTTCCTACCTATCGAGCGACCCGCTTCACTTTTACATAGACTTTTAGAAGCACGTTGTGCAAAGTCGGCTAATTTGTCTCTCTTCCAGTCAATCGTCGCCATTCACCACTGGGCCGCATATCATAGCGAGAGGCATTTCAAGAAACCCCTCGAATTTCACCCAGAGCGTTTCCTTGGAGACTCTGAGTTCGAGTCTGATCATCGTGATGCTCTCCAGCCTTTTCACACTGGCCCAAGGGGATGTCTCGGAAGAAAGTTAGTAAACACCCTCATACCTATGTCTTCTCTTGGATGGGGAATCAAGGAGACTAACACACAAGATAGCTTGGCTTACGTCGAGATGAAGGTCATTCTGGCTCGCATGATCTGGAACTTCGATTTAACTCTGGCTCCAGAATGCGATCAGTGGATGGAAAGTCAAAAGATCTATAATTTGTGGGAAAAGGGGCCCCTGATGTTCAGACTGGAACCCGTCAAAAACACCTGATCAAGGGCCAGTAGCAAGGGACTACCAGGATATGAATAGAGGAACAGTTTTGACGTCTCCTGAAGGCGCTTCTAGAGTGAATGGAGTCTCTGTGGGGAGTTGATGTATGGGTGGAAACGAAAGGACGGGCTGGCAGAGGCTTATTTAGAACTCTTTTCAAGAGCCTCTTTCGCGCAAAGGGCGATGGAATTAGAAGACGATAGTATGTCACCCATAGCGAATTCATTGTCTTTCAGTTCTTTCCTTCTTATATCGTTCACTTAAAGTACACACATTGTATATATCCGCCCTTCCCTGTATATGCTTACTCAAGATCAACAGTAGCTCATCAATTACTGTTCTCCATTTTCCTTCCAGAGCCGGTCCGAGTCTGACAGCCCCCATTGTTAGTTTCAATGGTACTTCTTAGAGGAGGTATCAGCCAGAATATCAAAGAGCACAGTGATAAATATATGACAACGTTAAAACCTGACAGTCCATCGATCCACCATACGCCTCGCCTCTTCACATGAGAGACTTGGGATTAGGGCATTACGCTGCGCTCTTTCCGGCAAAGCTGCATAGGCATCACTGATAAGCACGTTCATGAGGTGACTCAACCTTTGATTCAGATTAATGACTAGACAGATAAGGCGGATTGAGGAGTTACAGTCACCTAGTCAAGCTGTCACCGCCCGCCACAGTGAGCAGGGACATACAGAGTAACTAAGCAATTTCGTTTCTCCCAGTGCCTACTTGACTCTATTGAAATGAACCTATCTACTCTAAAGTCTACTCCCCCATGATCTTATTGAATGAAAACAAAAAAAAAACAAAAGAAACGAACTAACAAATATTGAAATGAGCCTCTCTACTCAACTCTACTCCCCCATTAAAGCATCAGTTATCTTTAATGGCATGCCCTACCCCGAACAAGTGTATGTCTGACGAATCAGCTGTTCCATGCCGTGGATGTCAATTGCAACTTTTCAAGTCAGCAGTGAACGTAATACCCTTCTCGCCACTGTACTTACGTAGGAGGAATCGATCTTCTTAATATCGGGCAGACCAAGGTTTGCTCCTGCACTCGTCACTTCCTTGGAAAGGAGAGAGAAGGCGCGTGAGACTCCTTCCGTGCTGTAAAGGTTGGCATACATAAAAGGCCGCCCCAATCCAACAGCTCTCACACCAAGCGCAAGGAGCTTGAGAATGTCTGAACCGTATCGGACACCACCATCGGCATACACCTCGATTTCATCAAAGATGCTAGGATCTCGTTCGTGGATTTCGTAGGCGATTTCCAAGGCTGACGGCGAGCCATCAAGGGAACGACCCCCGTGGTTTGATAGGAAGATCGCCGGTGCGCCAACCTGGATAGCCTTCCGAGCATCTTCAACAGTTTGGATACCCTTGGGGATAACAGGGAGGGAAGTAAGAGCCTGCAACTCCTGGTAAAATTCCCAAGTCATGAAGGTGTATCGGGGATTCCGCGAGATGCTAGTATCCTTCATTTTTCGAAGGGGACGATAAGCTGTTCGGTCTCCAACTGAATCAACGGTAAGGACGATGGCTTTCATTCCAGCGTCCTCGATGGACTTGAACATCTCAGACGGCAGCTCCTTGTCCAGATTTCCAAGCGACACCTGCCATGCAATTAGACCATATACCGTACATCCTTCGTTCTAATCTCACCTGCTGCCAAATGACTTGTTTCTCACTCTTCAGTGCTGCAATCTCCTCCATTGAAAGAGTCGAAGTTTGTGATGCCTGATCTAATGTGAGTCGGGCGTCAGAGAAGAAGGCCTAGGGCACATACAATATAGAGAGCATTGTGATCAGCTGCTGCCTTGATAAGGCCTTTCTCCGCTGCAGGGTTCGTGATGCCGGCCGACGCAAAGGGGCTGATGAAGAAGGGAACGTCAAACTCGTGCCCAAGAATGGATGTCCTGTATAACAATTTGAGGTTAATTCCTGGTCGAATAAGACGAGACTTTCTCCATACTTGAGGCTAGCGTCGATGCCAGTGATGTTGACCATTACGCGAGGCCGGAACCGAAACCTGCTGAATACCTCAAGGTTGTTCCGATAGGACGCCTCACTACCAGCACCATGACAGATATAGGCGTACTCGGACGGATCCAAGACATTTCTCGCCACATAGTCAAAGTCCGGAAGACCTAGAACGCGATCCAAAGGGGGAAGAGATCCATTCACAATAGGCAGGGCAGATTCGATCCTATCCTCAGTCAGTTTGCTACCGCCGACGGAGAATAGTCTGAGTGACTAACCCTGTATCGGGCTCATTAAGGAACGGCCGGGCAGCCAGCCCAAGAGAGACAAAGAAAAATAAAGCGGCGTGCGAACGCATTTCTCCGGAATGAGAGTGGTTTGCTTGAAGTGATGAGTTGTGAATGAATGTTGGTTGCGTATGGAATAGCTTTGTGGATTGGAAAAGATTGGGCTTTTATGGTAAATTCCTATGAAATGAGTGTTTGTCTCCTTTCAATTCAAAGGGTCGAGTTGACGCGTCAATGTCTGCTATCTGTCAAATTACGCCAGTCCTTGACTTCGTTCTCGCAACCTTAACCAGCAGCAAAGATCTAAAAATGTCCATGTCCTACGTATAAGATCGTACCAAAATAACACAGCCTCGACGTCACAGCCGTCCGGTAACCAAATTACCGGGACCTCCAGGTTCATGCCAGAGCCGGTAGTGTCAAAGCAAGGCGCACATCACCGTAAGAACGCGTAGGGCTATGCACAAGATTTGCCGGTTGGCAGACGCAACGCATTGGCCTCAATGCGTCAGGGACAAGGCACAGCAAGAAAGGAGGCTTGGGAGGTTAGCCTTGTGGGTCTAGATCTCGTTATCGTTTTCTCAGGGTCGATCTTCACCATTTTATTTGGAACAAGAGAAGCTAAGCAAAGCCTCTTGACATGTTTCCTAGGCAGTCTCGTTTTCGCTTTTGTTGTCGTCATCCCGCCCCTGAGATGCGCTAATGTGCTAAGGCGTATAGACCATGCGATCATCCACTCAAGTACCAGACGCACATCATAAGCATTGTGATAATTGATAATTAATCCCTGATCGTGGTTACACTTGCCAATCTAGGACATCGCAATCGAACATCGTCAGGAACAAACATGTGGGCTATGCTGCCTAGGGAGAGAGCACACAAACTCCATGTCAGACCAAGCATGAACCACTCTCCCGCCTCTAACACATCCTAGCTATCCGGGATGTCCAGTTGCACGTTCGTGACTAGCCTGTTTCTAGCCAAAGCTTGACTGAGAACCTTGCCCCGTTACCGATTGCGTATACAACGGCGGCGATGGCGGGAAACAAGTCGAATAGGAAAGCGTAGAAGGGCCTTGATTGGAGCAGGTCCCGTTGCCATAGCGGACCGTGCCACTAGAGCCACCGTGGACGATGGCTAATGGCCGAGTGAACATGGAGTCTTGCTAGATGCAGTCGTCAATGTGCCGGACGTACAAGCCATCCACGTCGCACTTCAGGTCTCCCTACACCTCCTGAGACCTTCAGGGAATGTCCGGGTTGTTTCAGACCAACGGCCAGAGCCCTGAGCAGTGGGCACCACGCATGAGCAGGGTTGTAGAAGCCAGCTTGTCGAAGCTACCTCCTGTGGCGGAGTTCAAGGTGCGGTTCTCTGCCGGCGGCTGTAATTCATCCCGAGCGTTTCCAGCAAGGTTTCTGTATTCAGCCTGTCACTGACTCGCAGTCAAGAAGCTCAATGACATCAAGATACCAGGGAGGAGATGTCTTCCCCTCTATGAGCCCTTGAGAATGGGGCTTCCACGGGCACGCGCCGTCATCCAGGGCAAAATCAGTCGCGCACCAGAGATGACGGTGTCCGGAATCCAGGTATCCTGTCGCTCGCCAGCGGCCCGATTCCATTCCGGGGCGACCATGTTCATGGCATGTTCAAACGCCTGGAACTTCGTGGAGTCGGTTTCCGGAATTTCGTACTTGGGGTAAAGGTCTACTACCTACTTCTAGGAAGGCGTTCCGTTGAGGTAGAAGACCCGGAAGCGTGGCTGAGTCCGGCGGTCCGGATGGTTTCGTTGATGTTGTTGTCCCTGCCATGACACAGGTGATACTCATCCACGCCAACGCTCCAGGTTCTGATCATGGCTTGCATCCCGACGGATTGGCGGTTGAGGTTCTTCACCTGAGGTCTATCTGACAGGGCATACACATCAGACTGAGCCAACGAAGCAACCGCGGCTGAGCTTCTCGCAGGCCGCGGGGACCACCATCGATTGCCGAATGCACAAGACGTGTTCGCATGGACGAAGGGAGCCTCGTTGAGAAGCTTGACCACCTTGTTGACAAAGTGATTTAAGTCAACGGAGGGTTCTAGCTTGTCCATCGTGTCATAGACTGAGTTATCTAGCTTGGTCGTCACCCGGATACCTACATGCTCCGGACCAAGCATCGGGACCATGACGGTGGTCCGCAGAAGCTGGACTACGGCGTCATTATTAACGCCGAACCTACCGTATTCCACCAATGTTGGAAGCTGGGTTCGTCGCTGAAGGGAAGGGTCCTTAAAGCTGAAGCGTTGGGGTTCTCTAATTCCTTACTGCGGATGCGTAGGGTTAGGCGATTCCCCAAGCTCCTCCAGCTGTTTGAAGGTGTCCCTCAGGCCCTTGAAGAGCTCATCAAGTTCAACAGTGATCCATGCGAGCAGTTAATAAGGGGCACTAGTCCAGATCCTAGCCTAGAACCATCATATCTTGACTATACCTAGCAACCGTGGTGATGTATGTTTGAAATGCTTGTAGAATTTTAATATGTACATCAGAAGATGAAGCCCCAACTAGACATTTTTCGCCTTGTATGCATGCATGCCGCTATCAAAAAAAGGTACGCCGTTATATCCATGCAATTTCAAGTACATCATCGGGTTCGTCCTTTTTTTCCGGGGAAGCCGTAATTATTTGTAAAAGTGATAATCACTCTCTCCAAGCTCTCATGATTAGTCGGCCGTTGCTTAGTTCAAGACAAGACCAGCAATAAGGGCAATGGCGCCCGCATAGCCGAACGACAGAGTGTTGGCAGCATTAGTCGCTTGGGCAGCATCGGTCTCAGATGTCGTCGAGCTGGGGCCGGTGGTGCTGGAGGTGTCGCTTGGAGACACGCCCTTGGCTGTGCTGCTGGGCTCTCCAGAGGACTGAATAACTTGATCAAGCCTGATGCGTGTAAGTACTCTGAGCTAGAGCAAGCCAGATGGGTGTCATGAAGCAGCAACTTACATGTGGATGAGGCCGTTGTTGGTAAGAACGTTAGCCTTGATGACCTTGGCGTTGTTGAAGTAGATGTCGTCGCCCTTGATGAAAACACGGACAGTGGTCTTGTTGAGGGTTCCAATAACCATTCCGTCGGTGAGATAGTCAGTGTAAGTGACCTGGTCCAAGGTGTGGGCGCTGTCAACGTATCAGCAGTGTCCGGCGCAGAGAGTTGAGCTAGTAACCTACAGGAGCGCTCCCGTGAGCTCCTCCTTGGACAGCTCGCCAGCGTCCTGGAAGGCCTTGGTCGTGGGCGCAAGACAAGTGACGTTCTTGGAGTGGTCAAGCGCAGGCCAAAGTCCGGTCGCGTTCAAAGCAGTGTCCAGACCATCGAGTCTGTCGTCCTTGACAGTGCGAACGGTGACGGAGCAGGGCCTGGGAGGGAGAAGAACGCTGAGGGCCAGTTGTGTCAGAATGAGCCCCAATATCTCAGCTCAGATGGACTCGGGCTTACCTGTTCACAACCTGGAAGGTGTTGGCATCCTTGGGTCCCCATTTGCCGTCAACAGCTGTCATCTTGACATCCTGGGCCAGACCGGCACGCAGGTTCACCTCATCTCCCTTGATCTGCTGTCGCTTCTCCTTCTTGTCACTCTGATCAACCTTGGAAGCAAACACGACCTGACCAGTAGCCTGCTTTCCGAAATCTTGAACGAGGTCCGGTCCAGCAGTTCGGTTGTTGAACTCGGAGCTCTCGAGCAGAGTAGGAACAGTCTTTCCTCGGGGGCTGTCGAAATCCGAGGACTGGAGGGACGCGGCCATGATGTGGTAGGAGAAAAAGGTCTGGATATCGTCCTCGTCGAGCGCCGTCACATCTGTGACGCCGGCATTCTTCAGGTACTTCTCGATGGCATCGTTGGTGGGGACGAGGACCGTGATGTCGGTTGACTTTTCGGAAAAGCTCTTGGTGAGTCCCTGGGGAGCAGCGCCGATCAGGGAACGGAAGAGGGAGAGGGTAGGATAGTCGGAGATGGCGTCGGACAGCTCTTCGGGGAGTGATTGAGCGCCCACCAGCGAAAGAAGGGCGAAGCTGGCGGCGGCTTGACACAGTGAGGAACGCATTGTGGTGGAGATGATCTTGGTGGTTGCGACAAAGACAAGTAAGCATGACAACAGCTCTCCAACTTGGGCAACCGGATCTTTTATGCCGACAAGGAGGTCAAGACCACGGAAGCAACCGGCAACAGATTGAACTTGGCGCAGGCCCAGGCTCAAATAGTTGACAGCCTGCTTCTGCCGGGCAAATAAGCGGCTCAACCAGACAGCCACAATTGAGGCTACAGGCGTAATAATTACAGCAGTTGCAGGGCTAAGCATGACCCCAGCCTCAACGGTCAGCACAGTGTCTCATCTGGTAGATCAGGTGGCGTGGAGCTGAAAATGAGCTGACAGGGATGGAGCCAGTAAGCGGCGACCATTTTGCAGAGCAGCCCCTGTAAAAGGCACCTAAATTCTCACCCGCGTGCGCCAAATGTAGTGGCAGCGTGCTACTGGAAGTCTAGAAGTCCGGGCGCAGCAGGGCTGAGCAAGGGAGGGAGACGAAATGTGACTCTGAGGGGAAATCTTGTCTTACTTGCGGCGGCGGCCGACCCCAGCCGATGTCTTGATGCAGGAATGGGACTTTGGGAAGGTGGTTTTGGATGAGGCAATGAAGGAGGATAGCATTGTCAAAAGCAATAGCTGAGGCCATCATGACCTCTTAGGCCAGTGAGCAATGGCTTGGTGGGAAATTTAATGTGCTTCATTTGAAGCCAGCTCTTTGCCTAAAGCGGAAAGTCTTGAAGCTAGCCCAAAGTCACTTCAACGCCATGGCAATACGAATTCTCCTTCCAAGTGCCGATTAGCCAAATCTTCGTCTTTCAACGGAGCGCCTCATTTTATTTCACACTTCTCCGAGGAAAGATCCGAGCACTTTGCTGTTGTTTTGGCTGATCGACGCAAAGCTGTAGGGTAGCTCCGATTAAGGATCACCACACCAATGTGTCCCCCATTGAGGGAACTAATTTCCAATGCATTTGCAGGGGACCGGGTGCGACGTTCCAAGGCGGGTAGCTCATGATTTACGGCGCTAGCTTTGAATCATTGTTGCCTTTGACTTTGATGTTTCATGCAGGGTCTCTCTTTAATGATCCCGATGGAATAAACTGTCAAGTTGCTTCCACACCATCTGAATGTAGGTACTCTTCATGTTGACTGTTTAAAGTCCCCAAGGACTCTTCAGGGCTTTATTTTCTCTCCATTCTAAAGCATCGCAATCATCATTTCACGGCCAGTGGTTCACGCGCAAACACTGTCTGACATGCTGAGAATAGCGCTCATCTACTTGTCCCATTCGCGTCTAGGCTCTCTATTTATAGTCCGGACCCCGTCTCTTCCACCGTCTAAGCCAACATGTCAATGCTATCAAAGCTGACACCTCCACTAAGATACTTCGTGCCAGAGCTTCCGGTCACGATGCTGATGGTCATAATCTGCCACTCGCTTGTGCTCTGCTTGAAGGCGCTGCTCGGAACCGTGTACTCGAGCTTGACGTTGTTGCCGCGGTAGGTGCCCGTGGTCAAGCTTCGCGTGCTCGCTTGCTTGGTTGCTCCTGGTGTGCGTGCTGACCAGTCGTTGACCTTGATGGTAGGGCGTCCGTTGATGTAAGCCTGGGTGATGCCAAGACGGATCGTGTGATCCTTTCCGAGCTGTGCCTGGTTCAGGCGGAAGTAGATGAGGTGGTTGTTGTTGATGTCCTGCCACATGTAGCCAGGGAAGGCATTCGTCTTGCTGGTTCCGACGATAAAGTTGCCAGCATCCCAGTTGGCTAGCCGCTTGTCAGATGGATGCATGTATGTAGGCTTCATCACCTTGTCCTCAAAGTTCAGGAAGCCTCGAGGTGTGCCGTCCCATTCTCCAATGCGCCAGATGGCGTTGTCGTCGGCGGGATCAGTGGCCTTGACCGTGTTGACGGCAGTGCCAGCGCCCTTGTTGATAGTGACTGTTCCGGTGTAGACCTCCAGCTCCTCCTTGTATACCGTCATGGTGTATGTACCCGGGATGATCTTCTTGATTGACCATGCGCCCTTGCCTGCTGAAGCCACGCCCCAGTACTGGGCCTGGGCGTTGGACAAACCGACGGTGTAAGTGTAGCCGTCCTTCATGTTGGAGATTCCGACGCCGGAAGCATAGCCACGGTCACCCCACTTGGTCCATCCATCCAGCTGTTGAGAATAGTTAGTAACGTCTGGGTTGTCAGGTGAGCTAAACGGCAAGAACTTACACCGAGGCCATCAATCCAGGTCCAGTCCGCGTTGCGAGCAAACAGGTTAGAGTTGGGGGCGCCTCCGTCGGTAAAGGACAAGACGCTGGGGCCCTGAAGACCAAATCTCATGGGATCCGTGCTGCCCATGTTATAGTAGTAAATGTCGTACAGATCCTCGCCGGTTGCATCGGCTCGAGTGAGGAGAGATCGGAAAAAGGGGCCGCCCGAGGCCTTTTCGTGGTTGGAACGGATCATGTGCAGACCAACTTTGCCGTTTGACTTGCCAACGTAGTCATCTGATGAGAAAATTAGTTTTAGGCGCACTTGAATGTCCTGAATTGCTTACAGTCCATGGTGCGTCCGTAGGTATTTCCCTGGTAGTGCTTGCTCTTTGTGATGCCATTGCTGTTGATGCTGACGTCGGAGGCCTCGATGTATGAGCTTCCAGGATCGTAGTAGTCTTAATATGTCAGTATTTTCCTACATATGCAAAAACAGGTAATGCATACCAGGGTCGGTCGAAGCATGGCTAAAGATGCCAGACTTGATGCGCACAATGTACCGCATAGCCGAAATGCTGTTATCGGCCTTGTTGGTGAACAGATAGACATTGTTGTTCTTGTATCGCACCACAATGTAATGCTTAAGAGTTCCGCGCTGGACCGAGACCTTGATGACATTGCTGCCGACCGAGGCGATAGAGACGGTGCTGGCTCCAAGACCGGATTCAACATGGCTGATGGATTTGTTAGCAGTGCAATCAATCTCCCACTGTATTTCCCGCTTACGTATTCTTTCCGCCCCAGCCGTTAAACTCCTGGCCCTTGTACTTGAGCGAGTTGATGTCGCCGTTGGACTTGCTGACGCTGATGACAAGGTCAGCCCCTGAGTCAATCACGTAGTTGCCATTCTGATCCTTCCAACCCCAGGCTGCGGCGACAGCGACGGGCCAGAGCAACACGGCGAAAAGAGTCGTCAGAAGCAACATGTTTCAGACTGAGCGATGTGCTGTAAGGTCCTCTCAATGACCCCAGTGGCTCTTATATAACTTTCAGCACAGGCCCAGGTCACCACATAGCCTCCCTCATCGGTTCATCACATGAACTTTATATCGTCAGGCCAAGACCCTTCACCGGCCGTCGCGGAACGCTCTTGTCCAGTTATGGCAGCTCAGCCCGGCCTATCCGTTATTGAGCACTGACTTGGACCGTTTTTCAGGGTTCACAAGGGCATTAAAGCCGAGGTGGGTTCGTGGAAGCCGGTGCTATACCGATTCCTCAATGGCGGAATATTAAAAGCGGGTTTATGGACTGGGACCGTTAACAGGGGTTAACGGGAGGACGACGGAGCTTTAATCAAAGGATAGGACTTGGCCAAACGTAAAGATAAGAGAAACCCCTTTATTTTTAATGTTCCATGTCTATGTTCGAATCAGGGCGTCTCTTGGAACAGATACAGACCCGTTCCTGCTACTGGACGCTTCAGCCACAACACCCTTATTCTCAGCCTGGTCGTTGTTGACTCCCTCTTCCATATTGATGGTGGCTAATCGTCTCTCGGATCCACTGCTCCCTTGTTTCGATGCAACCCAGGAATGCGGGAAGTATCGATTGATCAGAGGCTTGGCATAAGGCATGCAAGCGCATATAATCCCTGACCAGGTTTCAATGACGCTGTGTCTTGATTAGAACTCATCGAGTGGCTGGTTTCATTTTCATATACTGTACCTCCATTTCAAACTGTTTCCCCCTCGATACGTTGCGTCCAAGTTGTCATCTAGTTGTGTGGTTGATACCAAGCGGAAGATGCTCACAAAGAAGACACTACAACCCAAGTCAGTTACGAATCACAGTCAGGTACTTCATATAGGTGAACCTCACAAGCCTCCTGCCATCAGCACAACAGCAATCCCAATCTTGCGGCTCAAGGGGACTTTCATTGGGCGAAGGAGCCAGAACGGGAGAAGAAGAATGACAGCATCGGTCGCAGAGTTTACAGCTGCACTAACAATCTGAATAATGATTGTCTGTTGGCAGGCAGGTTGCCCTGGCGCCGTGCATTCGAGGATAGCAGACCCCACAATGTTCACTATGGCGTTGGCCACGACGATGAACAGGACCGCATATGAGCACATCTTAAAGTAGGCGTCGACAGTGAAGCGCAGATAAAACGTCAAGACTGAGGCCTTGATGAAGACTGTTGCAATGTTGTAGACCGGCAGGCCACCCCATTTTGTGCTCTGCACTCCCAGAGAAATATGGGTTAGCCAGCCCAGTCCAAGTTGATGTGGTAACTCACCTTGAGAAGTATTTCTAACGACTTTGGGTCGATATTCCATATATGATCCCCAGAGCCAAGGCGGGCATCTAGATGGGACAGACTCTGGTTAGCTGTCGATCACCTACATGGACGGGTGCTTGGCAACGTACTCAGAGCGGAGTCAACTGAAAATAATACGGCAAAGATCTGTTCAAGACTATTAATTCAACTCAGTACAACACCTAAGATATTTTTATACCGTGGCAAGAACAATGAGAGCTGTGGGCTGTCAGTGACAAGACGATGACGGATGATGCTCACTCACTGTCGTCGACATGCCACTTGTGAACGACCCTCTTGCTCGTCCAAAGACGCAAGATGACAATGGGTATACAGAATATGGGCATCAGAACCGAAGTCCAAAAAAGGTCTCTGCTTGGACCTTCTGTGTGAGAGAACAAGCGCCCTGAGCTCGCAGGATGAGGTATGGGTAGGGGGGTGCCCGACCCTTGGTGGCCGTCTGGATCCATGACAGGTGGGCCCGTTCCTCACTTCAGGAACAGGGTTAGTTCCAAATTCTGGAAGAGATGGAAGAAATGCAGCAAATCCGCATGATGGGCGATATTCCAGGTCGCTAGGTTGGGCACGTCATAACAACCAAAAGGAAGAGCGCGGATGAATGGATTGACCTGCGGGAGGGACCGGTATTAAGGGAACAATAGGGCTGAGATTCGCAGGACGAAAACATGGGGGACTAGAGCATACGCAATGTGAAATGCAAACAGTCTAGAGCCTGGTTGCTGTGCCTGTTCTTCGTTAGACTCACAACAAGGTTCGACAGCATCACCAAGCGCCGGAAGGGTTGGGACGGCCACAAAGCCAGATGATGACGCTATTAGAGCCACAACTGCTGGTCGGCCAACGGAACTGACGAAAAAACAGGGACGGGAATGTCGTGGCGTCGTCTAGTCCCAGGGGCTGCGACCCTAGTCCGATCTGATCGACATTGTGCGGGCGCTGGGGTGTGACCCCCGAGATGAAGGGCAGAGCCACGATGAAATGAGATGGAGATTTCCGGGGAGACCGAGGAATAGGGCTGATGTGTTGTATCCAGCATCTGCATGTCGCATGTTCATTATCAGATAGACCCGAGATGTTGGAACCCGCAAGGAATGCATTAGGTATCGAGGATCAACACGGAACGGTTGGGCACATGCACAGTGGAAACGAAGGACCAAATCCGATTCGCAAGTCACATTTCAGTTTTGACTCGCGTCAGGCCTGTTCTCTGATCGGGGCACCTGAGTTGACACACAATCCCTAGTCGTGGCGCCAATGGCAGGTGTCCCGAGCTTTCTCTAGCATCAAGTCCAGAGGGCTGATCGAGGAACGATGTTGCCCAATTATCTCGATCGATTTGAGAGTCGTCAAGCTAACGCAGGCGCGTAAGAGTGAGCTAAGCGGAGGTTGTCTTGCTGACAATGCCGCCAATCAGGAGGAGAGGAGCAGAAGGATGCTACTTGGTCGCTGAACTCTAGAATGGTGTTTCTGGCTTCTTTCATAACGGCGTTGAACGGCAAGCCGTGCCATGACTCTCTCAATCCTGGATACTAGTCCGCCTTACAAGGCAATTGCCCACATGGCGCCACGAATCAAGAATGTAGGCGAGCACATGGGAATCTTGATGAGAAACTGTCGATGGTGAATAAGCATTATTAGTAGCTTCTGTAAACTATCATGCCATGGACCTTTCACCCATTATAGACGCCTGAGGCGCTTCCGCTTCAAAGTATCCTCCATCCTCTACATCTATTCCTTGTCCAGTCCCTGAGCAGCAGCTTCATTCTGAATCTGGGCCTCAGTCTTGTACGACTTGAACTTCCTCGCGGGGACGCCCTTGGCAAACATCTCATCGAGCTCCTGGTACGATCGTCCGGCAGTCTCGGGCTGGTAGTACCAGAGATAGGCGAGCGAGAAGAGGCAGAGACCACCAAAGATGAAGGCGACCTTGGCGCCGAGGTTGCCCTGGTCGGGGTTGAACATGAAGGGGATGACAAACTGCCACATGACGTTGATGCAGTTTTGCACAGCGTAACCGATAGCAATAGTCTTGACGCGAAGACGGGAGGTGGAAACTTCTGCGAGCAGGGAGAAGGCCGTGGATCCGATCGAAACGTTGTACCACCAGCTGTAGATGAGAATAAAGGCAACCGTTCCAGTGACGACAGGCTTCGAGGAACCCAGACCAAGGCCACCAGTGATGAGGAGGAAGATGGTAAGAATCACCAGACCCCAGAAGGTGAGAGCACGTCTGCCGACCTTGTCAACCATGGCAGCGGCCATGAGGTTGCCGACGATGGAAAGCACGGGCTGGGCAATCTGAATCTGGTAGCTCTTGGTCGTCGAGTAGCCCGCAAGCTGGAGATAGTAGGTGAAGTATCCAGCCACGAAGGCGATACCGGAGAAGGCCTGAATGCACAGGGGCATGATGCTGATGATGGTGCGGCGCAGGTTTGACTTTCGCAGGCATTCCATGTAGGTGACGCCCTCGGTTTCCTGTCGTACTTGTTCGAGTGTGAGCTCAATGAGAGCGAGCTTCTTGTGGCCGGCCTCTCCGTCGTGGCCAAGCTTGCGAAGACTTCGGATGGCGCGATCCCGCTTTCCCTTGGAGATGAGCCACCATGGCGACCTGGAAGTAAGTTTGTTAAAACGGCTCAACGGTTTTTATCTGTGGATGAACTTACTCAGGCATAAAAGGGAGAAGAAGAGTGGCAACACCAGCGAAACCAAACTGGCAGCAAAAGACAGTTCGGTAAGCCCAGCGAGTCTCAACGTCGCCCGTGTAGTTGATGACGATAAAGGCAACCAGAGGTCCAATACCGTAAGCCACACCAACACAGCAAGTAAAGACTCCACGGAGAGCCAGAGGCGTGATCTGCCGGGTGTCAGAGGGGTTATTCAAGCAGGAATATCCAGAATCGTCCTACCTCTCCAATGTAGCTGATCATGGTGGTGGCAACAGCACCAATCATGAAACCGTTAATCAGCTTGCCGATGAAGAAGACCACGTTCGTCGTAGCAATGAACTCGACACCAACGGCGACGAAAGAGATAACGAGGGCACCGGCGAGGACGTTCTTTCGACCAACCCAGTCTGCGAGTTCGGCCGAGATGAGCGAAGAGATGACGGCCCTGGACAAAAAGTGTCAGTGAACGGATAGACAACTCAAGAGGTTGGTAAATACATACGTAGCAACGGGAGCACCACTGAAGGCGGACTGCCACCCAGCTGGGATCACATAGTCATCGCCAAACTTGAAGCCAAAGTCCTTGCGGAATTGAGGGATACCGATGACACTGCCGGCAGCCTGAAGATCGAAACTGACGAGGATGATGCACCAACAGGCGTAGATGCACCAGGCCGAGGCCCAAGGGTATTTGACAAAGGAACTCCAGATGCCAGTTTCGTGATCTTCCTGGTCAGCAAGATGGCCGAGCTGCGCGTCCTGAGCAGCCTCAACCTGCTGAGCCTCGATCTTCTCTTCGCCGAGAGACTTGTCTCTGGTGTCAGCCATGATGGCAAGTAATTGTCAAGATCTTGCGAGGTAAGAATTGACCGGCAAGAAGTGGGTATGATCTAGGGAATAGAAAGGGGTGTCAAAAACGAGGTGGAAACTCGACTTATTATAACAACTTTTTTTCCCGGGGGGCGAATGACTCGTATCTTGACTCGGTAGCCAACACCCCAAATGGCCCCCTCACAGACACGACTATTGACATCTGGGGACCCCAGATTCCGCCCTTTGATCGTCGTGTGACGTCCCTTCAAACGGAAACGGTCTGGGAAATTAAGAACAACCCATGTCCTGGAGTGCTTGCGATTGCCTATTCCAGCAGCTGTGTTCTTAGCCATCACCAACATCCCAAGATGCGGAGTCGTTTGCGGGGTCTCGCATAACCGAATAGTAAAGCGGGCCGACTAGGCTCGGTCAAGTTGCAATTGGGGGTAAGAAGCCAAGTTCTGGATCGTCTTCTCCAAGAAAAAGAGTCTAGCAAGTGCGCCGAGCTGACTCTTGGCTCCAACCCCTTGGCCATCTCTTTAGATCAGGCGATGCACACACAAGCCCAGGCCGTTGAGAAGTGATAATCTGTCGCTGAACAGGGAAAACAGTGCCTAATGTTGCCCCGTGCCGTGCCGTGCCCAGCCAACGCCCAGTAGCAGGGCCATGATGACATGAACATTTACAACACGACGCTAACCCAAGACGGGCCAAGAAGAGACGATAACGGGTCCATGGTTCGGCATGTGCCATGAGCAAATCGGAGCGGGGAACGGTTCGCCGAAGTCGCAACCGTTTGCGGCGCAGAATCTGCATGTTTTGCGGTGTAGGGTATCAGATAAGCCCAGGGGAGTGGTTCATGACGGAGACGTTCAAGCATTGTCGCCGTTGAGGAAGTGTCTGGTTTTGCAGGACGATAGCAGAGACGTCTCTATCTCTGCTAGTTACTCTGACTTGTCATTAATTCCTTGCTCTGCGTTGCTGGCTGTGCAATGGACGAGCATTACGCAATGCACGCTTTCGCTCGTTTGCTGATGTTTGGGCTGGAAGTTTGGTTCAGACGACCCATGGGCCCAACTTCGGGGCACGTCGGCAAGGACGCAGCACCTAAGAACATGGGGACCCCAAGTATCTGGGGCGGAGAAGTAAGCATCTTGTTTTATTCTGGGGAATCAATCAACAGTTGAATCCATCTCCATCTTCGTTGCGGCGCATACCCTTGGGGAGCTCAGCGCATGGAGCCGCCAAGCACTCGTGGCAATCCCGCGCTTGATCCAAGACGGGAATGGGCTCAAACCCTCCAAGGGAGGTGTTCCCAAACAGGCAAGACGAAGCACCCTCAAGGGCGCCCATTTTGGAGCTACTGTAGCTTCGGCTAGGGGGAGAAAAATTGTTCATGGCATCAGACATTCAAGTTGGAGACCCCTGGCCGGAAACAAGGCATCACGTTGGAAAATAATGTCTGACATCCTTTCTTCCTTTGCCGAACTTGGTCGGCAACACGGCAAGTCTGAATCGTATACCAACCATTACGAGGGTGCTTCCAGTTTCCTACAGAGATCAAGGTGGGTAGTGACGACTACACCAACCAGCTAACAAAACAACAAGTGCAAAGATACTCCAACTCATCTACGCCCCTATTTAGGTCCCTGATGTTCTAGCCCAGCCTCAGATGCCTTCTTGTCGGCAAGTTCGCAAAGCGTGTTCCACTCATCGGCACTGACCTTGGTCACGCTGAGCCTCGACTGTTTGATGAGCTGCATCGCCTCCAGAGGCCCGCCAGGCTTTCCAAGCTCGCGAAGCTCTTTGAGATGAATCGGGACGGCAAACTTCTTTCGGAACTCGACATGCACGAGATCCCAGATGGGCTTCTCCTTGGTTGACTTGGGATCGTAGTACGGTGCGCCTGGTTGTTGTGCGGATTCTAAAGATGGTTAGGAGAGAACCATGGAGAACGTGCTGGGGCAGCTTACTGTCTTCAGAAAACTCCTTGACAATTTCCATGACGCCCATGATGCCGGGCTCTTTGCAGTTGCTCGCATAGAAAAAGGCCAGATCACCAGCGTTCATGTTTCTCATGTTGTTCCGTGCTGTAAAAGGTCAGTAATGTTGTTGAGTCAGAGTTGCCATGATCGAGACAAACCTGCGTATGACCTGATACCTGTAATCGTGTAAGCTGCTGTGATCTTCTTCACAGACGAAGACTGAAGACCTACCATCCCATCCTTCGGGCTCATCCTTGTCCCGCAAGTCATCTATGGAGAACTTGACATCGATGCCATTTACGATGCGCGACTCTGGCTCAGCTTTCATGAGCCAGTACCACTGACCGTCGTGTCTGGGGGCCTCAGGATTGGTCGCTGGGATCGAGTCCACATCAGAATCCTCAGACGCGGCACGAGCGCTGTTCTGGGCTTCAGTTTTAGGCACGTCGTCTTCTTGAGACTTCTTTTTGGGCTTTGGCGCATCAACCTTGGCTGTTGCTCGACTCTTGGGCGCAGCTCTGGGTTTCTTGGGCTGCTTCTTCTCCTCAACTTTGACTGTTGTCTTCTTGGGGGGAGTTGGTTCCTCATGGACTGGTACGTCGGGCTGCTGGCGACCTTTTGATGCCGCCTGACGGAGAGATCGTCTTTTCGGGACGGCTTCGTCATCAGCGCCGGAGCTAGGCGCACTTCTTTTTCGAGGCGGCATCTTATTCGTGGGCTGTTGGTTGAGGGATAGAGTTGACAGCTCCGGAGACCCTGATGGATGGTACGCGACGTGAGGCGACGCGTTTGTGGCTGAGTAGTCGTTTCAGCCACAGATCACCAGCCACACACCAGAAACCTGAAACCACGGGAGGACAGCGCCAGAGCTATAAATGCACATAATGGTAAACAATTCGTTTGAATATTGAAATTTTGGCTCAGAAATTCTGGGGAACATACTCAACAAAAAGCCTGAAAGTGGGCGGCTGGCCCCTCGTGACCTGTGAAGAATCTAGAACTCTGCTTAACGACCAACATGCACCTACTTCCACCATCAAACATCCAAAGGTATCATACACCGGCTCATTTTAATTCAAATCCAATTCCCATCAGTCTGGTTATCCTTGATCAAGATGGACCACAGAAACTCGATCACACTCCTCAGCTCGTTGAGTTGTCCACCCTCAAGCAGGAGGAAGACCTGGTGATTGTGAATCATCTCGGGAGTATACAATGACGCGACCCGTTCACTCTTCTCAATATCTAGCTCCTCTTTGAAGTTGTCCAAGTGACCGTTGATATCGTGGAGAATGTCAGGATCCAGTTCCAGAAACTGCGTGTATGAGATGAGTCCCTGGGGAGCTGATCTCGTATCTGATTCGATCCATTCTGAACCATGGTTTGTGAGAATTGTGGTGATGGCCTCGGAAAGATCTACCAGTGACCGCGTGACCGAAGGGTCGATGATGCCTCGTGTTGGGTGTGAATTGCAGAGCTGAGAGAGAAACACGACAATCATCTGGATGTGATCCTTCAAGTCGTACAGAGCTCGGCGGATGCGGCAAACCGCAGGATGGGGCGGTTGTCGTCGAGGCGCTCTGGGTGACTGATGAGGCTCAAGTTCCTTGTCGGTCTCCTTGAGTGGGAAATTCATCCATTTAGTACGGAATTCGTCGTAGTCACTATTAATTCATTAACATGACTGTATAGCCTATACGGTGGGTGGGATCAAGACTCACACTTTGAAAATGGGCAAAAAGTCTGCAAAGGTGCTCTGCATGTCCTCCAACTTTTCTAGACAACCGGCCAGTGCCATGTTGGTGCTCAGAGGGATGTCCCTTGGGTCCAAGGGTAGACGGGTGCCGTGTGTCGACTCTTCCGTTGGCTTGAGGCCCAGCATCTCGCCTTGAGCACGGATGAGCTCATCTCTGAGGTTGGAAATCCAGTCCCAGACATTTGCGTTGAGAGGCATCTCATCGGCGTTAATGTTAGAGCCTTGGGCGACCCAGTGCTTGGCGTAAGCACCTAGCATGGTCTCTAGATCCTTGGCCTGTGTCAAGATGCCCTTACATGTGAATTGTAGGTGCGATAGAGTTGAAACTCGAGCGCCTGCGAGTTCGTGGGCGAGATTAGCGACATCGTCGAGTGACGTTATCGCTGTGCAACAAGACTTGTGGCAGTCTATGGGTGTTGCAGAAAAGGTGTCGTCATCCAGAGACGTCTCTTCAATTGAAGCCGATGGCTTATCTTCAGCAACTTCATTGTGGGGTGTCGGCGATCGTTCTGATGGCTGGCGCGGGCTTTCAGGAGTGGGTTTCTCGGCAGCTAGCTCGACTTGGGGCGTATAAGGCCCTGGAGAATGATGCGCTTGCGGGGGGAGGAGAGGAGATGTTGGTTGCGAGTGGTGGTAGTCATGGTCATCGTCGTCCGGAAGCGACAAGACGGAGGCAGTGCTCTCGACCTCCAGCCAATCGTCGGCGATGGAGTCTCGACGCTTCTCGGCCATGGCGACGATGATGCGATGGAGGATGCGACGGTGATAGCGACAGCGATGCGATGCGATGCGATGGCTTGGAAAAAGGAAGCAGAAGAGGAGATGTCGAGAGTTTGTATGTAGCCTGCTCCAGGCAGACGTCGCCGCCTCGATTCAACGATTGGGCGCTGCATGCGACGACACGCGTAGCCCCCAAAGCGCTTAGGTCAGCGCCTGCGCCGCCTGTGAATGGATATGCATTCGCAAGCTTTCTCACCTGCAGCTGCCACCTGATTTTCAGCCTTGTCAAGGGCATATTTTGCGCTGGAGCCCTAAAGTGAGGACGTGTTTTTGCAGGTAGGGCTGAGTGGATGGTTTTGTGGGGGGTTGAAATGAAGCCATCGCCAGTTAGGCTGGTCGCATCAATTGCCAGTCAGTGCAAGGTGGGAATTCTTGTTAGAGACCAAAAGGTGCCTAACCTGGCATCCTTGTAATCGCATTGTGGCCGTCTTTTCTGCAGTTGCACCTGCGCATAATTTTGCTCTCTGCAATCAGGGCATTGATCCAGAACTGTCACCAAGAGATGTGAAACAGCATCTTGGTACCAAGTCAGAAAAGTGAGCTCCTATGACGGTGAAGGAGCAAGTACATCAAGAATGGTTGGGGCAAATTAGGCCGAGATGCGTGTACGAGTCACCTAAAAGTTAGAGCAGGGTATTTAAACCTGCCCAGCTCACGAGTAGAGGATCCGTCAAATAGCTACTACGTAGTAGAAGCTCGGAGATGGAGTGTTGTTGTATGGGAAACCAGATAAGAGCAAAGACAGCTATATCATTCCGCTGAAGATCCTAATAGCTGGACATTCACATGCATAAACGTTTATCCCTTCAATCAGGGCCTCCCAGGATCAGACAAGGGTGCTCACGAGTACGAATGATGCGCGACTCAGCTGGGCATTCGACGACAAAAAAATTAAACTTTTTCCAACACGGGTCGTGCTCTTCCTTCAAATGACCCCATTCGTTACGCCGTACTATCTCGTTTAATCTTGATTGGGGCATGGCTGACTGGGTTTCTCGTAAGATGAATGGGCGCACAGTCTCCCATCCCGCACCGACGCCGACCCTGATGATTAATCTCGTCGCGCGCGGTTATGACAAGGTCCAGCAGCAAACACTCAACTTCTCACACCACATCACCCAATCACCACCTCCAGATCTCCCCAAGAATGGGGCTGGTCTCGTGGTATACCCGCTTCCTTGCCGTCTTGGCCGATCTGGGGTTGAGACAGGCCTCGGCAGTTCGGAAATATCTCTGCTATAGCAGGCGAGATAATGAGCCTCGATGACGGAAGTCAGGTGGCTTGGTAAGACATCCTGGCCGAGCCATTTGTCAATTGGAGACGTGGCAGTGGGGCTAGTGTTCCTGTTCCTGCTTGAGGCCATGCTACCTTGTGGATAAGCTTGTCTTGGGATGAACTATATATCATGTAGGTCGCATCTCCTCCTCACCCCCTTCTCTCGTCACCAAGACACAGCTTCGCATTCACATCCGCAACAATGCTTCGCCAATTCCTCCCCCTCGCCTTCTTGGCCTCTCAGGCTGTCGCCTACGACCAGGTCCTTGGCTTCAAGGCTGCCCCCGAGTATGAGACTCGCAGCCTGGATGAGATCTACAAGGCCGCTCTCAAGGAGGGTGACACCGTCACCCTCTGGCATGGAGGTGATGAGAAGAACCAGCAGGATGGTCTGAAGAAGGCATTCGAGGACCGATTCCCCGGCATCACCCTCAATGTCACCGTCGACCTGTCCAAGTACCACGACGGCTTCCTCGACCAGCAGCTCGCCGCGGGCAAGGATGCTGTCTACGTCGACAGCGTCATGCTCCAAACCCTCCACGACTACCCTCGCTGGGCTCAAGAGGGCGCCCTCCTCAACTACGCCCCTGTCGGCTTTGAGGAGATTGACCACGCCTTCAAGGACGACACTGCCGCCTGGTATGGCGTCTACGTCTTCTTCTGGTCGGGCGCCTGGAACACCAAGAAGCTGCCCGGCATCAAGGCCCCCGTCGAGTTCGAGGACTGGCTGCGACCCGAGTTCAAGGACAAGCTGGTGTTGACCTACCCTAACGACGATGACGCTGTCCTGTGGGCCTTCTATATCATGTAAGCCTACCGAGTCTGATGACAGAATGACGCAACGTACTAACTCGGTGTTTCCCGTAGAATGCAACAGTATGGCGTTTCTTGGTTTGATCGCCTGCTCGCACAGAAACCTCGCTGGGTCCGTGGAACTCAGACGCCCTCGACTCTCATCAGCGACGACAACAGCACCTCTGCCGCCTACTTTGGTGCATCCGGCGGCTTCCAAAACGCCGACCCCCTCGCCTTCTCTCGGCCGACCAAGGGCAAGTTCGTCTCCTGGCCCCAGACCGCCGCCATCTTGAAGGATGCGCCCCATCCCGAGGGAGCCAAGCTGCTGCACAACTTCGTCCTGAGCCCCGAGTTCCAGCAGAACTCTGGTCTGTGGTCTGTCCGTCGGGATATTCCCGCCCCCGAGGGAGCCCCCAGCCTCTGGAACGAAACCGCGACCAACCCTGCCGAGTTTGCTCGATTTATGGCCGACCGCGGTCTGGTTGAGAGACTTCGTTTCTTCTTCGAGAGCCGCATTGGAAGCGCTCAGGGCCTCAGCCCTCTTGAGGATGACATCTAAGGGGGTGCAAGTTGCGACATGAGTTGTCGGAGTTGAGTAGTCAGCTGTGGCAAGTCGGAGAGAGGTGGATGTATAAAAGCTAGCTAGGTCTTGTATATAAAACTCACATAGAATAAAGCTTTTGAGCTCAAACTATTATATGTCCTCCATGTTTGTCTCTGGCTCAGTGATCTATTAGAACTCAACCTGCTTGCAGTATTTTAAAACTTGCATATCCCAAGCCAGACCCCTGTAGAAAGATATGCACTTTGTTCAGAATTATTACAGTTAAGTCGTTCTACCTACTTGGACAGCTGTATCCCATGAGTTGCCAGATACCTCCGGAGCGGACAAGTCAATCACCTCCATGTATATTAGGGATACATGGTCGCACACCAAGCTACGCATATAGATGAAGTACTCAGCATCTATGAACATAACAGATCATGGCACCATTCCGCCGTCATCAGGCTCAATCTGTTAGCGCTCTAACACTGGGGCGAGGTACGGAGCGGACGTATCTGACAACTCATGGGATAAAACGGGACCAATAGAATAGACTCTTTCAAGCTCACTGCACGTAAGGCATAAACAGGCTGGGCAAATTAGTATAAGTCTTGCGGCCACTGATGTTCGAAAGGGGCAGTGTTTAATCGAACCAATCAGATAGGCTCTTTCAAGTCTTTTTACTACTGCACGCAAGGTGTGTTGTCGACACACAGCCACCCACTACTCTATAATTTTGTTTACATAGCCACAACCCTCGTGAGCATTTGCTCTGCGGGATGTGTCCCTCGATTTGTACTTATTCGCCCCTTATTTTGTGTTCCTAACAGTATCGGCCCTGTTGTGTATAGTGCTACACGTATGTTGCCTCGACCAGTCATCAAACTGAGGGCCCCTCAGCAATGGAGCACTGTCTGGAGGGGTCCACGCTGCGACAGGATGGCATCCTTCTTCACGACTTCACGACGTCTTCCTAGCCAAAAGTACAACTGTCTAAGTGTGCACTACCTTTACAGAACTTGAGTGAAGATGACTAAAGCGCATTTAGGATTTCCCAAGAAACCCTCTTGCACGTCTTGTCAATCTTCACAGCCCGCTTCTCCGGCCCCCCCTCCATGGACCTGGGGAGAAATTTTCGCCCTGCTCATCTTTGCAGGCGAAGTTGCGATGACTCCGTTGTTCCCTTGGCTCGTGCCCAAGTCAGATTTTGACACGCGTCACTCTCTTCAAAAGGAACATGACCAGGCGAAAGCGCTTGAGCAGCCCAGTTCCTCTGCACCGGCGTATTCTCGACTTGAAGATGGCGAGTTCAGAGTCCTCGTGCTCAAGCCGGGCGCTAAGAACGACGACCTGAGCTGCAAGTTATGTATCTGCTGGCATTCCGACAAAGTATCCTACCGGGCCCTTTCTTACGCCTGGGGCGATCCCGCAAAGGTCAAACAAGTTCGGTGCAATGGTCAAATGATTGGAATAGGGTCGAATCTCCATCTAGCTCTGATTCATCTGCGCCACATCCGTTACGAAAAGGTTATCTGGGTCGATGCGTTGTGCATCAATCAGGACGACTTCGACGAGCGTGGACACCATATTGGGGGCATGAGAACTATATATGCAAATGCCTAAGAAGTTCTCGTCTGGCTGGGGGAAGCGGACTTGCATTCCAGGCAAGTTTTTGATTCTTTCAGCCTATCTAAATGGGATCAATTTTGGCAGAGCGCCAATTGGAACACAATTGGCTTCGACTTCACTATTGCAGAACACAAAGACTTTCCCACTGCAGCGGATCTAGGTTCCCTGGGAGAGCTTCTGCAGAGACCATGGTTCAGGCGATTGTGGGTTCTCCAAGAAGTTGCGCTGGCAGAACGAGTCACCGTCATGGCTGGCCATGGCTGTATCAGCTGGGGGGCCTTGGCTTCGCTAATCCACAGAGTTCATCGCTCGGGAGAATCCCAGAAGGATTTCTCAGCATCAGCTCAGACGAGTGTGAAGGCGGTTCTTGAAATAGAGAGTATACGGCGGTCCATGAAGTCATCATCGGCTGGGCATCAGCGACCCTTGTTATCTGTTCTATTGGCCACCAGCTCAGGAGAATGTTCAGACCTTCGAGATAAAATCTTTGCCGTTCTCGCCCTCGCGAATGACTACAAACTTGATCGAGATGCAGATGATTTTGGACCTAATTATCATCTGAGTCCGCAAGAGGTCTTCAAAAAGTTTGCTAAATGGTGTATTTCTCGAGGCAACCTGAACGTCCTCTCGTGCACAACAAGAACCGAACCAGAACTCGGTGGCGAGCTTGGGGAATTACCATCATGGGTGCCAGATTGGTCGAGAATCTACAATGACGCCCCATTCATTCGATATGTGGACCGTTTGCCATTCGACGCTGGGCTTCTGGCCAAGGAGTCGATTCTCGATGCTCCCAGAGTTACGGAAGATGACACGCTCATTCTTTCGGGGGTTACTGTTGACGTCGTCAAAGAAGTTGCGCCTCTTCCTTCTTCCCCTTTTCGTCCAGGAGCACCGAGGAACCTTGGCTCAATGTTGCTGCTATACAAAAGGTGGCTGTGTAACCACCATGGCATGGACTGTTTCGGTGACAAAGATGAGCTGCCTGGCCAGAACATCGGGGAATTCTTCTGGAGAACCATGACGGCTGGGCTGGATGGAGAAGGCTTCCTAGCAACCAAGAGCGTCGGCATGTGGTTCTATGACTACCTACGACAGGTGGAACAGACGGAGCTACAGAGCCAGGGGCTCTGTCCAAACCATTCCACAGCCCCAGTCTTGGGAGATAACATCGAACAAACGCGACGACACAACGGTGCAGTTATGTCCGCCGTGCTGATGTGGTCCCAGAAAAGGCGACCCGCAGTTACTGATCGTGGAACAATGGCCCTCGTCCCCGTGAACACACGGACCGGAGACATTATTGTCGTTGTAGCTGGATCGAAGGTGCCGCTTGTGTTTCGGAGATTTCAATCTGGTTTAAGCGAGAGCTATGCCGTGCTTGGAGAAGCGTTTGCCAATGATGTGATGGATGGGCGGTTTCTCAAGTTGCTTGTAGAAAATCAGATGAAACTAGGAGGGCAGCCAGATGGATTTGCTTTGCGGAAATATGCTATTAGATGAGCAGGGGTTCATTTCATAGAGCTAACGCTAGATATGAGTAGTCACAATAGGGTCAGGGTTGATACGATGGCGAGTGTCCCGACGAAGAGCATGGGTCCTCCTGAGTATGCATAAATCTATAGGGCGTGTCCAATCTCGAAGCCATATGCTTATAAGCTCAAGACGCGCCAACACCTGGACCCAACTATGCGGGTTTGAGGCAGCCCCTCGGTCCCACTGTTCTTAGCTGACTCGCTATCCGGTGGCCCACGGCTACCAGTGACGTTGGCATCGAGAGCCTCAAGAAGCACCACTATATGAACGGCATACTCCCCTCCATTGCACCTAACGAGGACTCCAGTGAAGTTTGGCGGCGGTTTGACGGCCCCCGGGGACTCATAACTCTATTGTTATGAGAGCAACCATACAGTCCGGGGAAGATATATACGGATATTATTAGAACCACTTCTAAGGACTGCTCGTTCCAGCCTTTTGGCGAGGGCAGTCAAGCATCACCCATCCATACGGGGAGGCTCCTTGCTCATATATGCATGGAAGCTCTGAGATGTAACGACGTATCAACCTGACAGCTGGCCCACATGAGTAATGCAACGTCGTCTCGAATGGACTCTCGGGGTGGACTCTCGGGGTCTATACTTGACATGATATCCCCCTCGGCTACACACCCGAGGACAGCATCCGAAGGTCAAACATCAGTCCATCCTCCACAAGAGATTTATAATCGAACTTGAGCACGGCCTTTGACCGGTATTCTCTCCGCGTGTTCAACGTTATCTCCGCCCATCTCCAATATTAAGGTTCGGTTGCAGCACAACCCCGAGAATCTAATCTGTTTCAAGTCTGTTGAGAGAACCGGGGTTCCTAGCGATCCCCATATCCTCCCCAATCACTACTCTCACCGCTTGGGACTGAGAGGTTCGAAATGCTACTGCCTAATCCTCGCGAGTCAGTTGACGTTCTCCAACAGGAAATCTGGGCCGTTCAGGCCCGGCAATGGACGGTATTCGGGCCTGTTTTGGGGTGCCCCAGGGTCGCACGGACTCTAGCATATTGCGGAGTCTCCGCATCGTCTCCAACAGAGCGCCTGTCTCATTTGGAGAGGATCTTCGGCCTCCACTGCGGAGGTGACCATCTTCTGCCGCTCCCAGCCATTTGCCGTCGACCGTGACGTTTGAATTTTTCATTGAGGTTGCTTCGGCAGAATTATCGGCTCTTCTAGAACCAATGAATGCCTGTTAACGAAAACGAGAGTGGCTGCTGAGATCCCCGTTCTCCACGTTTTGGGGGCAGTTTTGGCGCGACTCAACGTCTGCTTGATGATGCAACCATGGGACAGGCCTTGATTTTTTTCCGCCCCGTCGACTTCGGAAAAGGGTCCAGGATAAAAGAAGGGGATTTCCTGCCAGCGGAAAATGAGAACAACTTCTCTTGTCATCGGGGTGTGCTTGTGCGGCATGTTCGAATAACCCGACACCGACGACATTACAATTCAGCATCAATCCATCACCCAAGTCTCGTCATCACGAAATCACGATGCCCGACACGTCGAAGCCTCTCGACGAGCATGTGGACGGCAAGTCCAGCCTCGAGTCCCATGCCGAGGAGTCGCATCCGACCGGCGCCCTTGCGATGGACTCGATTCACAGACAGGTCGTTGAGAAGAAGTTGAAGCGAAAGTTGGATGCGAGATGCAGTCTCTTCGTTCTGATTTATATCATGAACTACCTGGATCGCAACAACATCGCGGCGGCACGACTCAAGGGTCTCCAGGACGACTTGAAACTCGACGACACAGAATACGCAACATGTCTGAGCATTCTTTATGTCGGCTACATTCTCATGCAGGTCCCTTCCAACATGTTCATCAATCGGATTAGTCGACCGTCGCTGTACATCGCCTGTGCCATGCTTCTCTGGGGTCTCGTCTCGACCCTCTCCGGAGTCGTCCACAACTTTACCGGCATGGTTCTCATTCGATTTTTCCTTGGATTTGTCGAGGCTGCCTTCCTTCCCGGTGCTCTCCTGATTCTTTCCAAGTGGTACACGCGTCGGGAGCTGACTACTCGCAACGCCATCCTGTTCTGCGGCAACCTCATCTCCAACGCCTTCTCGGCACTCATTGGAGCTGGCGTCTTGTCCAACATGCAAGGAGTACTAGGTCACGCAGCTTGGCGTTGGCTGTTCTGGATTGAAGGAGCTATCACGATGGCTGTTGCGATTTCTGCCGCCATTATTCTCCCCGATCTTCCACACAACTCTCGTGGCTTCACCGAGGAGGAACGACAGGTTGCGCAGCTCCGCATGATTGAGGACGTTGGAGAAGCCGATACAGACTCTGCTGAAGAGGGTATCTTTTACGGTTTCAACCTGGCTGTCAAGGATGTCAAGATCTACATCATGATGCTCACCTTTACGGCATATGTTGTCGGTCTCTCCTTCAACGCCTTCTTCCCCACCTTGACAGGAACTCTTGGTTTTGAATACGTCCCTACATTGCTCATGAGCTCCCCTCCTTGGGTGTTCTCTTGCATTGTCTCCCTGATCAATGCCTGGCACTCTGACAGGACAGAGGAAAAGGTTGGTGCCGCAGCAATCCTGCCGTGTAAACAAGCTAACAACTCGACTAGTTCTGGCACATCACGGGACCTATTTGCGTGGGAATTGTAGGTTTCGTCATCAGCATGTCCACCCTCAACGTGGCTGCTCGTTACGTAGCGCTGTTCCTGCAAGCCAGCTCATACGCCGGCTTCATCGTCTTTTACTCGTGGATCAGTTCCTCATTCCCCCGACCTCCGGCCAAGCGTGCCGTGGCCATCGCCATGATCAACGCCTTCAGTCAGCTGGGTAACGTGGCGGGTTCGTATGTGTGGGCTCTTCCCGAGAACGGCTTCCGCAAGAGCTACGGCATTGTTCTGTCCATGTTCGGTGTCACCATTGTCGGCTGCTGGATCTTCCGCATGATCTTGGTCGACTTGAACAAGAAGCTCGATGCCGGCGAGTCGGCTTGGGAGACGAGACGTGATGTGGCTGCACAGACGGCTGCTGTGGAGGTTATGGACAATCCGGACGAGGCTCTGCGCATGAAGAGGGATTTCCGATACCTGATCTAGGCGGGAAAAGACTGCCTAGACAATGGAGATGGAAGAATGACCATGGTTGGCCTAAAGTATTTGTTCATTGGCCTTGAGTTGAATGCAACATGAGTCTCACCAGTGCCACCACTCACTCCCTTCTGCGACGTCAAGATAGGGTTATGTCACTTGGCTAAAGTTACGATGGTCTTATTATACCCTGTACTTTAAAGTGGCAGAGAAATAGATGAGAAATGACTAAAATAAGGACTGGAGGTCATCCAATGTTACCTAACCTTGGGGTTGGCTTAGAGGTTGATGATCTAATCTGGATGTTGGTCGAGTCGCGATGCCATCGTCAAGGGCCTTGAACAAACACAAACAGCAATGATGGGCGCGTTCAACCACAAGAACGCGCCTTGCCGGACCGACATGGATTTATCATGCACCGATAAGCATTACTCACAGCTTAGACCAGTCCCTAGCACGACGCGAACAAAGCATATCTTGACATAGCGGCCGCCCATACAGCAACAAATGCACAGCATCTTGGCTTGAGGCCGTCAGCGTTCGGGGCCTTCTTGTCCCCCCCTCACTTCATGTTGACACGTCGACTTGAACTAAGCCAGACGGGTCACCTTTCCGGATTAACCCAACCAACAGAAACAGGCGGGCGGTGAACCCGGCGGTTTTGCGGGGGCTCCGAGCAAGGATATGGGCAAGAGGCGAGAGGATGACGCTGGGTTTATCCAACAAGGTGGGGTTACGGCGGGCGGTGAAAATGGCAGTTTGGACGGGAGAATGAGTGATAAACAGTTGATTCACATGGGTGAGGGCCTGTGTGTGTGTGACGGACGGGACGGGGACAGAAAAGCCGCAACCGAGCAGTGTAAGAATCCGATGCAACTCTCCCCGCCCTCGGCCGTCTTGTACGTGTTCGTTGCCAGTGCCAATTGGGTCAAGAGGAGAGAGGCCTGAGGCAAAAACGGTTCTCTCTCCCCCCCTGTCGCTCGGTGTGAGCCGACATGGGTTCATGCGTTCCACCCGGCGTCGTCGGCAACGCACGACGCCTCTTGTATCATGGTGCTTGCGCGGTACGGTACGGTACAGGAGGGGGCTTGCAGGATGCGTTTTTGCCATGCGTATCCCTGAAAACGTCGAGCCCTTTCTGAGGAATTCTCCATCCGGCGTGGGGTCCTCTTCCCATCGGCCGCTCGCAGAACGTTCAATCAATGGCTGGCAGAAAACGCTTGGCATGGATATTGGTTGGATGGGTTATCAGCCATGTCATTGCTATTGGACCTTGGGTGTCATGACATCACTGGACCCGGTGTTTGAGGTGGTTGCTTGCTTGCTTGCTGCGCTGCTCTCAGGCTCAAATGGCCCGCGCCAGGGAATACAAATAGTCTTTTTGCTCCTGGCGATCGATCCATCTGTTCTTTTCCCCTCCATTCTACCCCTCTGTCGATCTCACTTCTTCTCGAAAGCCAATTCACGTCCCAACATCCAGTCACCATGGTCCAGCAAATCCCCCAAGCCTCCCGCCTCACTGACCTCTTCAGCCTCAAGGGCAAGGTCGTCGTCGTCACTGGCGCGTCCGGACCCCGCGGCATGGGCATCGAGGCTGCCCGCGGCTGCGCCGAGATGGGCGCCGACGTCGCCATCACCTACTCTTCCCGCAAGGAGGGCGCCGAGAAGAACGTCCAGGAGCTCATCTCGGACTACGGCGTCAAGGCTCAGGCCTACCACCTCAACACCACAAACTACGACGACGTCGAGAAGTTTGTGAACCAGATCGTTGCCGACTTTGGCAAGATTGACGCCTTTATCGCCAAGTGAGTCCACTTTCTACCAGTCTCTCCTCCATCGCTAACACTCCCAGCGCTGGTGCTACCGCCGACGCCGGTGTCATTGACAGCTCCGCCTCGGACTGGGACCACGTTATCCAGGTCGACCTCAACGGCACCGCCTACTGCGCCAAGGCGGTGGGCGCCCGCTTCAAGGAGCAGGGCCATGGCTCCTTTGTCATCACGGCGTCCATGTCGGGCCACATCGCCAACTTCCCCCAGGAGCAGACTTCGTACAACGTGGCCAAGGCTGGCTGCATCCACATGGCCAAGTCGCTCGCCAACGAGTGGCGCGACTTTGCCCGCGTCAACAGCATCTCGCCCGGCTACATCGACACGGGCCTGTCCGACTTTATCGACCAGGAGACGCAGGAGCTGTGGAGGAGCATGATCCCCATGGGCCGCAACGGAGACGCCAAGGAGCTCAAGGGCGCCTACGTCTACCTCGTCAGCGACGCCAGCACTTATACCACCGGTGCCGATATCGTCATTGACGGAGGTTACACCTGCCGGTAGATGTTGTTTTGGTCAAAAAGGTGTCGGTACCCAAGTTTGGCGCATTTGATTACAGGCCCGGCGCAAGTCTATAGCAGATTTTAATGACATGAACCTTGATGATTCTACTCAATCGATACGCGTCTTTTGATTCTTTCTTGTGTGACATGAACTTCGGGTTATCATGGACCGAGCACCTCTACCTCGGGCCGAAGCACCGTCAGTATCATGCGATCCAATCATTCATCATGACACGATCGAGACCGGGAGGAATTATGGCTAAATACGAATGATTTTTACTTTTCGGTTTTCAAGAATCGCATGTTAAACTTGCAGATGGGTAACCTGTTCGTATCCTTGAAAGTGCAATTATCCGCGGAAACGAAAGAAACCAATGCGACGTCATACATGCGTCCTCCGCTGATAGGCGCGCATCTTGGTCTAGTACTCGGTCGAATGAATGGGAACGAAGGATACAAGGCATGGAAAGTATCTTGGGAAATAAGCTGGTTGACTGCTTCTAAGGTCGTCTTCAAGGTGTTGTGTTCCGTGTACGAGGTATCAAGGCTGAGTCCTATCCTTGGAGCATTGTACAACTTGAATGAAACAAACAATATAGATGTATTCAAGGCACCGGCTCTTTTACTCTGCGGGTATGGTTTCATCAAGTGCCCATCTTGTCCAGCCTCGCGTTGGAACACAGAGTGCATTCATCTAAACAAGGCAAACCTGTTCTTCTTCCTCGTGCATAAGGAATGGAATCTCAGGTACTCCTAGTCCATCCACACTATCCGAAAACACAAACACTCCGATGCGTCCCCACGAGTCTTGACCACTTGTACTCTTCCCTGCTGGGACCACGACCAATCCTGCACACTGCCAAGAAGTAGCAGTTTCGTCTCCAGACGGAACATAGGTGTCGTACCGATGATCTATCTTTCCTTTCAGAACCCACGCCTCACACGCCGTCAGAATCATGCACGCCCCGATCGGGACTGGAGAGCCAGGTAGCAGGGACACATCGTCGTGGACGTATTTCATGGCGTTCTTGGGCTCGAGATACTTTTCTCCGCCCAGTGCATGTTTTCCATGCGGGAGGAGTCGAAGAACTGGTCCATCCCATGCCAGAGTGCTCGGTATCTTCCTTGTCCGGAGTGTAATACTCATGTTTTCCAAGTCGTGGAGCAGGGCCTCGGGATTAGAGATAAGCCTGGGGTGATGGAATGAGACGATCTGGGCCTTGTAGATGGTATGAAATGAGCGGTTGTATATCTCGGTGCGAATGCGAAAGTCGACCGTGTCACTGCTCGTAGACGCTGACTGTAGACGAGGAGGTACTGAAAACCACGACCATGAAGGAGCGTGCTTTCTCATCTCATCTCTTCTAGTGTAGAAGTCTTCCAGAGGAGACGGAGGATGGTATACCCATAGAAGATCGAGCTCGGCAAATTCTTTCCAGATGCCTGCCAAGTACGTAAACTTGGTCTTTGACTGAACAGCCTTGACGATTCCCGCAAAGGCAATGACACGGTCCTTCTCAAACGTTAGATTCGCCAGCCGATACTCTTCCACCAAGAGGCTCCATTGCCCCTTGAAGCTCTCATCGTGCTCTCGACCCTGCGAGCTGCCCTGTATACCGGCAAACACGGAGTGGAATCGACTCTTGGATCGAGGAGAGTCCATCAGACGACCCGAAAACTCATCCTCGAGCCCTTGACAGCACTCCCATAGCAGCCGCTCCTGCCCGTAGTAGATGTTCCGTGAGCAGAGTAGTCGTTCTTGAAATACCCAAGCCCTGCTGAGTAGAGGCCAGATGTGCTTGTAGGTGGTGGGAGACCAGAACTTGTTGATGAAACCTGGAGCACTCTGGACCACCAGAGGAGTCGAGTCTGAAGAGCTGTTGCCACTACCTGATTTCAAATGTTCCATGGATAGTTCACATGGAACTATGATTCTAGGGTCTCGGAGGTGCTGCTGGCTTGGGCTGTCAGATGGCGGATAGACATATGAGATGTTGAGGGCGGTTCGACCATACACGACAGCCATCTTCAAAGCCTCTTTTTTCCAATCCTCGTCCGAATCTTGGATAATGCAAAGCGAATCAATCCAGATGTACCGAAACCCAAGAGCCTTTGCGATCCGGATCGCCTCAAGATACTTGGTTGGCAGCAGAGATGAAGGGATATCAGACTCAAACTCACGAAGCCGAGACTGGGTTAGCTGAAGGCATGCGTTGGGATCCGGACCCCACATGTGGCTCAGTGTGGTGTATTGCAGTTGAGATAGGCTCTCAACGCTGCATTCTAGTTTGATCTTGTCTCCCTGAAGGTCAAGGAGACGGGAGGGTAACTGGCTGCCTTGTGTGACCATGTCGGGATACATGGTGCATTTTGAGTGGTTCTTTGAACATTCAAGATACCATGACTCAATCTGAGCCAGTTTCATGTCGCTTTTGGAGGATATAGGCTCATTTCCTCGTCGCAAGGTTGCCAAATTCAGTCTAGAGTCTAGACTCAGAGGTCAGCTAGTCCAGATTTGTCATTCTTTGGGCGATTCGCTCACTTGAAGATGGATAGATGTACAACTCGTACATCTTATGGCCATTATCAGAAGGACGACTAGTACTAGCATAGACCTTGGATATTGTCAAGACGACCACTCCAAGTCCCGTTCTGTAACCTGTCAGTCATCCAGAGCTCAAGCAAAGAGTAAATCCTTACAGGAAAGGCGGGACAAGGTTGTTCCACCACTTCTGAAGACCTGAGGTCTGATACTCCAGAGCATATTCCAGTTCAAAGTCCCTCGCTTCCAGACACACAGTGACGTCTGGCTCTTTGACTATTCCCTTGTCCGGGTCGAAGCGGTGACCTCCAGCGTGAGTCCATAGCAGGGCACAGAGATGGCAGCTGCCAAGATACCCAGCTCTCAGGTCCTTCACCGAGCACAACTTGAACGCCTCTTTAGTGTGGAGCCGTAGCTGCTCTCCGCGGGATACGCGCTGCAAGAGGGTCGACTCTTTTTGCAGCCTCGAGCAGGCAGCGCAGAGCTGGTGGAGGGTAACCACCGTGTCTTCTGAGACGTGCTGTTCATAGACAGGGCTCCATTTCACCGAGGTCATCTTTGTACTTGAGGTCTGATCGCTGTGAAGCGTCCCGTGTAGATTTGGTTGATGGGTGAGTTGACAAGACGCGTTGTCGGTCACATTTCAAGCGGGGGCTGCACAGCCTCGTTTCCGATGGGGATTGCATCAGTGGCGTCTTCAGCCCTAGAGACAAGGATCTGGCTGGAACTATTGAATAGCATGCAGTCAGCATAAGAAAGCGTCAACAGGAGAGATTCATTAACCACGACAACTAGCTACGATATCAGATGAAACCCCTTGCGGCCACCAAACCCCCATAACTTGCCCATCTATAGCATCATCTAGAAAAGGAAATGGACTCTGGCGTGCCAAGATTTCGCCTCTGAGTTAAATGGCATGATCTGATCAATCCTCATGGCGCCCTCCCTGACTGTGCCTGTGGTATGCCATAATCAAGGGGTTTTAGTAGATGACTATATCATGCATGGCAGCACCCAGGTCTTCCCAACCGCTGGCGTATGTATCAAGTATCCTGTTAACATGCACTTCCATAGCCACAGCTTGCTCGTCCTCCGTCTCTGCAAACCCTTTCAACCGACATCTTGCATCCCGACGCTCCAGAATGAGAGGCTTGGAGATGCCTGCGACAATAGTGACCAAATCTGTAATTTGGATGTTTGTTGGACCATTCCCCACTCCTAGATTATTAGGATCGGTTAAGAACAAGGTTCTTCCCTTTCTTGCTAGATCGTTGCACATGTTGATGTGAAACTCGAAGCATTCGCGATGTGATTTCAGATATGCAAAAGCTGCCATCGAAGCATAGCGCATAGTACTTGTGCGGCGCATCATCCGGCCCCATTCTTCGAGTCTCTGTTTGTCTTTTCTGGCATCTTTATTTCTCTCGCAGTGTAAAAGGGGGCGGTGACAGTCGCCACGGGTTGTGGGCGTCCATTCGTGATGTCGTCGCATGAGGCCCTGAATCATCGAGATATTGTGGAGATGCGACTGTTGATCAGAGATGTAATCCGTAATGCTGGTTTCATAAAACCTGCCACAAGTCCAGGAGATGCAGCAGACGGGCACGCCACGGACGACTAGCTCTTCATTGTCTGTCAAAGACCAAGCACTTGGCTTCTGAGAAAAGACGTCATTGAATCCGCCTTGGAAAGCCAATGTCTTGCGATCCAGCCAGCTTTTATCAGGATCGATGGCCCAGTTCGGCATCCAGGATGGCAGTGTTGATGTCATTGATGAGTCGCATAACAGAAGAAGGTTCAGGGATTCTGACCAGTGCAATAGTCGGATGAACAATTCCCGGTAGATTTGGACAAGGTCTTTGTCGTAATCCGGATCATTTAGCTGTGGCCCGAGTTTGCTCAAGACAGCTCGGAGGCCAAAAGACTTGTCTTTGGGGTTAGTGGCCTTGCGTGTAGCAATCTCATAGATTATGGCATCCCGCACGTCGACGTTCTCTTGGTCCAAACAGGGCTTGCGTTCGTCCACAAAGAATCGCCCTATGAAAGAGATGAAAGACAGCAATATGTAAAGCGAGACGATGAGGATGGAAACGCGTACCAAGGATGATGAGAGACCAAGGATGAGCTCCGTTATCCATGCCTCAGGGCTTCGGTTGGCTTTGAGAAGTTTCGAACCTTCCAACTGTCCTGTCGAAAACAGTACGCCGAAGCAAATCGGCGACACAACCAAGCAAGCAGTCACAGCCTTGACAACCATGTAAGTCAACATAATGTCTTTGATGAATTGTCCATAAACCCTAAGGTAGGGCTGGAGCTGAAGCTGCTGGCTTCCAGTAATGCTCTGAAGATTACAAGAATCCTGGACATACGCCCACAGTGTAACAATGTTGTACCAGCGATACTGGGCTATTGCGAGGGGAGACTTTGTAGCTGCTTCAAGAAACGCGATGCTGTGGATGAAAGAGCGCCAGGAAAGAGTCTTTGTGCCGCAGCAGAGGAGAGGTCGAGGGCTGAGAAGAATCTCTTGGAAAGTCCAGATTCGGCTTGCCCACGTCCTGGAACAAATGTCTTGGAGAGCTGTTGGGTCGCAGAACATGTGAATGGGCAAGTGGGGAGATAGAAACTCAGTGCCTGATGATTCAAATGAGTGGTGGGACAGCCAAATAGCATGTGCAAAGTGGATGAGTATAAAGGACAGGGAAAGGCCAGTGAGCACTTACCATACTTCCATAGGGGGGATGGAAGTCTTGCCATCTGGCAGGCAAATATCTTCCACCCTTCCCTTAGATAGAAGATGTTGATCCAGGGAATTTCATATTGGTGCTCGCCCACTTCAATGAGAGCCTCCTGAAATCCTGCCTTGCTCAGGTATTCAATGGCAGCGTCCGACTCGGGGGTCCCTTCGCCGAGCCACACAAAGACTTGTCGTGCCAAAGAGTAGATATCCGCCATCAGTTGGAGCTGGCTCTCCTTTTCCTTCAAGTCCTGCTGATTGATGCATATCGAGTCGACCCAGATCGTCATGGTGTCGCGCGAGCCACCAGACACGCTTGGGTCATCCGAGTAGTAGCCACTCCGAAGATGCCACAATGCCGACCAGCAATTCGTGCCCACAGCGACCATACTTCCGTTGCACTGTATTGTTTTGGTGAGTCGGGGGGTGACTCCCCACACGTAGGAAAGGGCTGTGAAGCTTGCATCTTGGGCAATGTTGATAATCTCGATGTTGCAAACAATTTCTTGATCGCTGGGATCCGCTGGCTTGGCTATTTTGAGAACGCGTATGAACTTGGAGCCAGCCGTACAAGGCAAAGGCGGTAGCCAACCTCTTGGGGTATCGGTGTTTTGCATTATGAACCAGTGCTCTGTCAATGAATGAGGTTTGGAGAGCGCGATGCAAGCGAAGAACCCAAGACTTAATTTAACCTTTTCATCCGTTTCAAGGCTGCAAATCTACCTGGCGAGGCTTTTCAGGATGCAAACTCAATTAAAAGGTCTATGAAATGGAATAGGGGCTTGCAGATGGCTATGGCATGAAGTTGGCCCAAGCTTCGTGACTCGGACACGTTGGTTTGGGTGTTTTTACACTTTCTAATTGTTTGTAGGGTTTCAGCGGTTTTCACAGCCCGTAGGCAAATTAGAGAGCTCCGGCATGTCTGGTCGGCCTGGGAAGGCTGTGCCACAGGCTTACGGCCCTAGTCGATGGCCTCTTTTGAACATATTACCAACAGTTGAAGAAAAAAAGAAGGGAATTAAGACAAAATAAAGTAAAAGCGTCAAGGTCAAAAGAGGAAGAAAAGAAAAACTAGCGAGAGAGTGGACCAAACCCGAGGAACCACCGCCGACGCATCATTTCCCTTGACTTCAGTGTCACTAGAACTTTCCGTTGCTTGCGCGCCTGTGTTAGTTGCCTGCACGCCTCCACTAGCTGGTGTCGTGTTTGCGCTGGTAACCGTCATCTGTACCCTAGCCGCTGTGATAGTGTGCGCTGTTGAATTCATGGTCCACGTGAATGTCGCGCCGCTGATGGGGCTCGTGATGGTGCCGGCCATGTTTGTCATTGTCGTTTTTGTTCCGTTCTTGGGGAATTCATCAGGCTCGTAGAACTTGGCCTCCTTGCTGGTGCCCGGCAGCGTATAGTTGTACTTCGTGTGGCAAGTGCTGTTGTCGAATTTGCACTCAGGCCACTTCTCCGAAGCACCGCCCAGCAAAGCGTTGAGAAGGTCGTCAGCACCGAGGTAGTTTGGGTCCATGTCTGGGCAGATGTTCCAGTAGCTAGTCATAGGTATCGATTAGCATAGAGCAGTGCAAGTGAAAGGGGGATGCCTTACGCGGACAGCGCTCCACTCCAGCTACAACAGATGCAAGCCGAGGGGACAACGGCCTTGAGCTCATCATCGGGTAGTGATTCCCACTCCTCTGATGTCCCCCCCTTGCAATAATTCATCTCTTCCAACACCTGGCCGACGGTTTCGACAATTTTCGCCTTGTTGCACGAGCAAGAATTGGGTACATCGACGGGGGCAGGGTAGAAGGGAAAACCCTCATCTGGGACTTCGTCGCAGGTCATGAGCACCTCTTGGACCGTTTCCTGGTACTCGCAGCTATAGACCTGTTTTTTTTTTCTCAGCATCCACGCTCATCCGCTTCATGTCGGCAGAGACTTACCTGGTCCCAGCAATGTGTCAGGGCGCAATCCATCTGGGCGATGCTGCTCGTACACAAGCAGGTCGACTCGAGGCATCTGTCTTCTCTATCCCGGCACGTTGTATTGACACAGTCTAGTTGTTCCGCATTCACCTTTTCAACACATTTTTTCATGCCCGATGGATCCACGCAGCGAGCTGGGTCGAGATGGCCGTATACGGATGCCAGTGCTGGAGTGGCCACAAAAAGGCTGGTAAGGAAAGGAGCGACTAGTTTGGGAAGCATTTTAACGAGTGTGGGAGTGCAAAATAGAGTGCTTGATGTTGAACCAATACCTATAGTGGGAGTCTAGGCTATTATATGCCCTGAAGGATTGAGATATTTGGGTCTTGAAACCAAAAGTCAACCCTTGAATTTGGAAAGAAATAACCCAGTGTCTGAGTCATTAGCCGAAACACATAATGAAAGCCAACAGAGCAACGCGCAGACCAACCTCGTCCCATTTTCCTCCCTGCCTGAAACAAGCATTCAACCAACAGGCTCAGCTGCTGTGGGTACCCCGGAACTGTAATGAATCCTACCAACAAAAGATTAAAAATAAAGACAACCTATGCTTGGTATCAAATATCGGCAAGATGAATACTCTAGATAATTTCTGCCACAGGAGTAGAATCGAGACATCAATCGAAGTAAGATGGTGATGGTGCAGCTCTTGTCTCAGCCCAGCCACCCTCGGATCTCGGAGGAGACAATCACAACATGTCCAATCAAAAGCAATTACGGTGTTTGAAGTGGGTACAGCTGATTCGTCAGTGGTTGGTTGGTGTCGATCTGAAGGACCTGGCGCTCATGGGAAGCTCAACTAGACAGCGACGACATTAACGACACCTCCGAGATCGATAGAAACTCGAAATTCAAGAAAATATTGAGGTTAGGAATGTCTCAAGTCTCCAATTATTGGGGAAGAAATCCTTGCGCCAAGACAGAGAGATTCACTGCCTAGCCGGAAGTCTCAGAACCACCAATGCAGGCTGAGAGTGCAAGTGTTTCTTTCTTTCTTTCAAACTCACTAGATTTGCATATCTTGTTATTATGCATAGCCAGGCTTTCGCCGTTGTGTTTCATTCCTCCGTCTATCTGCGCATCACGAGAAACCTTACCTGCTATTACTTGTATTAAAGTTTAACTATAAAGGTTTCGGCAAACCTTGGACTATTTTGTCTCTATCGCGCTTTTATAGTTTCTCTATTTGGTCTCTTCCAATTCTTTCTGGCTACGTAGGTCGATACAGTCGGACCTGAGGAGATTGTTTGGCTGAGAAGCCCTGATCTGGGAGGCTGTTAGGCAACTCCTGAACAACTATAAAAAATACCACTCATTGGATTTATTTGACGTTTTAAATAGATGTAGTTTGATTTTGGCTTATCCCGTCTCTCAACATGATTATGTGCAGACTTTTGGAGAGGTGAACCGTCTGTTTGAGACAAGCCTGATGGACGCGACTCTCCTCGCAATGTTTGAGACAAGCCAACATGAGACAGCATCGGCATTTGGAGGAACAACTACCGCATAATGTTTCACTCACGACATGAAACCGCATATTAACACACTCCATATACCCTCCATAACTCCCCTATATCAAACTGAACGCCGTTTGTTTCGTTCCATCAATGATTGTCCCTAGGGTAGGTCTGACGACTCCTCTGCGGGGAACACACCGAGATTCCGTCATTGGGCTCTAACCCTGACAGGGGAGCCCCTACACACGGCGTGGGGTCAGGTCAGAAGCCCACATTGATCGATGCTACGTGGGAAAATGGGTCGGTCGGGCAACGCTCACTCTGCCGGGCCATTTTACGATGTGGCTGGATCTGTCATGGATGCTTGTTGTACATACATACATAGAGATACGGGGTTACGCCCAACCACCAGAGTGCAGACTGTCTGTTGGGTGCAGGGAGAATCCTTCCTTTTCAGCCTCCTCTGTTATGTGCATTGCTGGAAATAGATGGGCTCGGGAGAGGGGAAGGCATCTACGCATTTCAATGGAGAATCACGGTCCTGTCACTCGCCGTCTTGACTTGAAAATTCACCTTGACGGCTCCTCTCCATGCAGTCAACAAAAGTCACGCCATGATCAGCAAAGGTAGCAGGTCCGTCAGGCTACGATAAGTGTGCATACTCCTCGATCGCTTCAACGTGGAGAAATGCGATGGGCAAGAAGAATCTCGATGGATGGATTTCGCCCCTGCCCCCTCCGAAATTCCCGCCCTCGGAGCACGGCAACCATACTAAGGCATTGTTCCATCATCGGGGGTTCCTTTGTTGGCACGGAGCAGGTTAAAAGCTGCAGGAGAAGGACTTTTCTCGTATTCTGTACCAAAATAGTTGAGTTGACTGGGGCGGGCACCCACAGGTGATGCTGACGTCAAGAGGAGGAGAAGAGAAGAATTGAAAAAAGGCATTGGCAAGATGGCGATAATCTGGTAGAGAATTTGCAGAGTCTCGATATTTTCTATATACCATTATTTTAAACTTGTTTACAAATAAAATGGCATGATGAAGCTCGTGAGTATTTACCGACAACGAAAGACTCGAGATCTTGCCCTGTCATGGGGCTTCTAAGAATAGCGGGCAACACACGATCGGAGCTGCAGCCTATCGGACGCACCGACCGACTCTTGGATGTACGTGCGTGCGTGCATGTGAATTTTCACGATGGATGCCAAGTTTCTGTGCCGTCTGGTCTGGCCGTATTTCCGGCTGGACGTGAGCTGGCGGCATGATACGATATGGGACAGACTTTCTTACGACTGGCGGAAATGCCGTGGGCTGGACTCGGTTTGAAGCTGTACGGCTCGTCTATATGTCTAGTTTAGAGTTTTCACGTCGTGCGAGTGTGTGCACGTGCGAAATGCAGGGTAAAAAAGTCTTGTCCTTTTGCTTGCACCACCAAGCAGGGACATCGAGACACTGCGTTCTGCCTGTCTGTCGGCCGGCCAATGTGTTTGTTGTGCGAGGCGAGGCGAGGCGACGCACCCTGCCGATCAGTTCATGTTACGTTGTACCATTCACGCAGGAACCAGACCAAAATGCAGGAACTCGACGACTTGAATCTCAAAATGTGTCTCTCCAAGTCCAAGTCGGGGCGTCAAGTCGACAAGAGATGGCCCAAAAGGTCAACATGAAACAAGTGACCCTTAGCGACGTTCATCTCTTTCAGCTCAACCAGCACAGAGAAACAGAAACAGAAACGATGCCCTCGTAAAGGTACACACGTTGATTCGTTAGATGCCTCAGAGTGGATATCCCTCCTTGTCAAGGATCATGTCGCAACCGACGGGATACGACGCCGACAAGAGGCTCAGGATGCACAACACCGAGTGAATTGCCGCCTGCTTACATTGCCAAGTGCTAAAATAAATCCCCAGCCAGCGTCTCGCCCTGCAAGATTCAGCTGGACCAGCCATGTTTACCTGCAGACGGTGGACGGCGGTTGGGAGGGGACGATCCCATCCCTCGGCCGACAGTGGGGAGACGAGGGCAAAGGAAAAAAGGACCCGACCCATGAGAAGGAAAAACCTCGTGTATGTAAGGCAAAGAGACCAGCCAAGCAAGCCAGTGTACGTGGTGTCCCGGCCCACAAGAGAGACCCCATGGAAGCGCGTCTGTCCAGCCAACTCCAAGGAACTGGCAGGGGTTCCTGGACCAATCACGTCCCCCTCGGGGAAACTGATCTGATCGCAGATCAGAGATGCCCATATTTAGTGGCCGAGTCAGATCATTTCACGCCGCCTGATAGGCCCAACACGAGCGGCTGCAGAGCCCGACCCCCTCCCCCTGTTCATGACAAAAAACGAGGGAGGCGCCTTTTTAGAAACATTTTTAGAACAACCAAGAAACCGTTGCATGCTCCCGTAGCCTATCAAACGCCGAGGACCAGGATGCGCGCGCTTGTCTCCCAGAAAGAGGCTCCCGACGCTGTCTTTCCCGCCTCATCCGTAACGTGTGCACCTTTGGGCCCTCGCAACATGGCCATTGTCGTCCGTGGGATACCGCTTTGGCAGCTGTAAAGGTTCCACCGTAAACTGCACCTCGTCCAACCGTTCCTATTCTTGTCGCCTAGCATGACATCACGTCGCCCGGGGTCGCGATGGAGACGCCCGTATTGTATCCCGACGACACACTGGCTGGGCCGAGCTGTCACCAACGGACCTATACGAGCGACGCAGAGAAACAAACAACATCTGAGGTGTCTGCTGTAGTCACCTGTCTTGCTATAAGAGACCTCATCCGTTTCCCCCCAAACCGTTCTTGTTTCTCCAACCGACTTTCGTTCAACAAAGCCGCACTCGTTTCACCTACATTCGCTACAAACCAACCTCAGCTTCGCCCTACAACATGCAGGGCTTCCTTCTGCTCGGCGCCGCAGCCATTGGCCTGGCCAATGCTGCCGCCGTCGAATTCCCCAAGCGGAACTACAACAACGTTCCCGGTAACGGCGACGGGTACAACAACATCCCCCAGGGCTACACCACCTCGACCGTCTACGAGACGCAGACCTTTACAGTTACTGACTGTCACGACGACGTCCCCGACTGCCCCAACACGCCTCATGTCACCACAAAGACCATCGCCGTCTCGACCACCATCTGCCCCATCACCGAGGTCGAGACTCCTCCTGGTTCCGTCTCCGAGGCTTCTACCCCATACGTTCCTCCTCAGCCTACCTCTTCGTCTATCCCGTATGGTCCTCCTCCCGTGGAAACCAAGCCCACCACCTCTTCGGCTCCTCCTGCTGAGACCCAGCCGAGCTCTTCGGTCCCTCCCGTAGAGTCTGAGTCTTCCTCGGTTCCTCCCGTGGACACAACTCACTATGGCCCTCCTCCCTCCGAGACCAAGCCTACCTCTTCTGCTCCCGAGACTGTCCCCAGCAAGGAGACTACTCCCTACGCCCCTCCTCCTGAGACCAAGCCTACTTCTTCGGCCCCTGAGACCCAGCCTAGCAAGGAGACTACTCCCTATGCTCCTCCTCCCGCTGGATCTACCGATGTTCCTAGCTCTGTTCCTTCTGTCGAGACCGAGTCTACTTCGGTTCCTCCCGTCGAGACTGAGTCCACTTCAGTCCCCCCCGTTGAGACCAAGCCCACCACCACCAAGAAGAGCACCACTCCCTATGGCCCTCCTCCTTCCGAGACCTTGCCTGCTACTTCTGAGGGCACCACCGAGTTGACCACTTCCACCCCCAAGCCCCTGACTACTGGCTGGACCACCTCAACCGTCTACACCACCGAGGTTCACACCGTCACCTCGTGCCCTCCCGAGGTTCCCGACTGCCCTGGAACTCCCCACGTGACCACCAAGACCATTGCTGTGTCGACTACCATCTGCCCCGTCACTGAGACTCAGCCTGTCCCTACCGGCAAGGGCTCAACCGACTACCCTCCCCCTCCTGTCAAGACCACCACCAAGCCCGGCGTCTCTACTGAGGAGATCCCTAGCTCGTCCGAGGAGGTCCCCAGCTCTTCCGAGGGTGTTCCCACCACTTCTGAGGGTGTCCCTACCACTACTGGAAAGTACCCTCCTCCCCCTAAGTCGTCGACCAAGCCTGGCGTTTCTACTGAGGAGGTTCCCACCTCTTCTGAGGAAGTTCCCACTTCGTCCGAGGGCGTTCCTACTACCTCTGGCAAGTACCCTCCTCCTCCTAAGTCTTCCACCAAGCCTGGTCAGTCCACCGAGGAGGTTCCTACTTCCTCTGAAGAGGTTCCCACTTCGTCTGAGGCTGTTCCCACCACCTCCGGCAAGTATCCTCCCCCTCCCAAGTCGTCGACTAAGCCCGGCCACTCCACTGAGGAGGTCCCTACTTCGTCTGAAGAGGTCCCCAGCTCGTCCGAGGAGGTCCCCTCGACCACCGGCAAGACTCCCTCGTCCACTGGCAAGTATCCTCCTCCTCCCAAGACCACTGGCTGGACCACTTCCACTGTCTACACCACCAACGTGTACACTGTGACTTCGTGCCCCCCTGAGGTTCCTGACTGCCCCAACACTCCTCATGTCACGACTGAGACCATCGCCGTTTCCACCACTGTCTGCCCCGTGACCTCGGAGACTGTCACCGATACCACTGGCATTGAGACTATCTCCAAGTCTACTTGGTTTGAGGACACCACGACCGACATTGAGACAGCCCCCACCACTACTGGTACTGAGATCATCCCTACCACCAAGGCTACCACCAAGCTCACCACCAAGGGACACTCGACCACCGAGTGGACTACCTCGACTGTCTACACCACTAACGTGTACACCATCACTTCTTGCCCACCTGAGGTTCCCGACTGCCCTGGCACTCCTCATGTCACAACCGAGACTATCGCTGTGTCCACCACCGTCTGCCCTGTGACTTCGACCACCGAGGTGCCTCCTCCTCAGTCGACCAAGCCCGGTTCTACCAAGACTGAGCCTACCAAGCAGGGTTCCACCGAGTCTGTTCCTACCACTCTCATCACCTCGACTCCTGGTGTTCCCACCACGCCTGTTCCCACTGGCCACAACGACACCACGGCTTATCCTCCTCCTCCCGTGCCCAGCTCGTCCAAGGGAACCACCGAGGTCCCCCCTCCCAAGCCCACGACCAAGACTGGCACTACTGAGGTTCCTCCTAAGCCTTCGACCACTGAGTGGACTACCTCGACCGTGTACACGACCACTGTCAAGACCATCACCTACTGTGGACCTGATGTGCCCTACTGCTCTCAGCCTCCTCATGTCACCACTGAGACTATTGCTGTTTCCACTACTGTCTGCCCCGTGACTTCGACCGAAGAGGTGCCCCCTCCCAAGTCTACGAAGCCAACTGCCAACACTGAGGTGCCTCCTCCCAAGACCACGACCAAGCATGAGGGTACTACTGAGGTTCCCCCTCCCAAGCCAGTGACCACTACCGGCTGGTCCACCTCGACCGTTTACACCACCACTGTCAAGACCATCACCTACTGTGGCCCCGATGTCCCATACTGCTCTCAGCCTCCTCATGTCACCACTGAGACCATCGCTCTTTCGACCACCATCTGCCCCGTGACTTCGACCTACGTCCCTCCCAAGCCCACTGGCAACACTGAGGCTCCTCCTCCCAAGGGCACCACCGATGTCACTCCTCCCAAGCCTACCGGTCACACTGAGGTTACTCCCCCCAAGCCCACTGAGCCTGTCCGCGTCGAGACCACCACTCACTTGACCACCTCGACTGTGTACACTACTAATGTCCGAACCGTCACCTGGTGCGCCCCTGGAGTCCCTGACTGCCCCAACACTCCTCATGTCACGACCGAGACCATCGCTCTCTCGACCACCATCTGCCCCGTGACCATCACCCGCTCGGTTACTCCTCCTCCTTACCAGACCACCAAGGTCGTTGTTCCCCCTCAGCCTCACACCACCAAGGTCGTCTACCCTCCCAACCCTCCTCTGCCTGGCAACTACACCCAGACCCTGTACACTACCAAGCACTACACCATCACCAAGTGCCCTCCTGAGGTCCCTGACTGCCCCATCGGCAAGGTAACCACCACCATCTATGCTACTGCCACCACCTGCATCCAGAGCTGGTATCCTACCACCAAGGTCACCCAGTCTACTGCTGTCGTTCCTCCTCCCCACGGCGGCAACCTGACCTCGACTCTGTACACTACCAAGCACTACACCATCAGCAAGTGCCTCCCTGAGGCTCAGGACTGCACTGTTGGCAAGCCTACCACTGTCGTTTACGCTACCGGCACCACCAAGATTGCCCAGCCTTCGGCTGAGACTCACTACACTGTCCCTGAGACTGAGACCGTGGTTCCCACTAAGCCCGTCGAGACTAAGCCCGTCGAGACTGAGACTGTGGTTCCTACCAAGCCAGTTGAGACCAAGCCTGTCGAGACCAAGCCTGTCGAGACCAAGCCCGCTGAGACTGAGCCCGTCGAGACTGAGCCCGTCGAGACTGTGACTGTGATTCCCACCAAGCCTGCTGAGACCAAGCCCGCCGAGACCCAGCCTGCTGTTTCTTACACCGCGCCCAAGCCCGCTGAGACTCAGCCCTCTTACGAGCAGCCTTCCTACCCGGCCCAGCCCGAGCAGTCCCAGCCCGTGAAGCCCGCCGAGTCTCAGACCGCTCAGACCTACTCCACCCCCGACCAGCCCGACGGCGCCTACCCTGCTCCTCTCGCCGCCACCACCGAAGAGACCGACGACGGCGTCGAGGAGAAGACGGTCCCCGTCACTGGTGCCGCGGGCCGCCTGATGGGTAACGTCGAGGTTGTCCTGGCTGCGGCCGGAGTTGTCGCCCTTCTCCTTTAAAATGTCTATTGCATACCGCTCTTCGCTAGAGCCATGACGATTACGACTCTCTCATCATCACATATTGTCTATTCACGGAAATGATTCATCACACGAGAGTACATGACGACGGTTTCCCAATTTTCTTAGATTATATAGTCTATTTCCTTTCCTTCATGTCCAGCCCTGATTTCTAAAAGATTGTGTCAAATTATCCTGCCGAGTATCTAGATTAGATTAAATAGCTCTCCTTCTTTAATGTCATGCACTTCAGAATATTTCTTCTCGTTGCACTGTGACTTGTTCTCGAATAACCTCAAAACTCCAATATCTCTTCAAGCCACCAGCACTTCAGGGCTTGTCTTTCGCCTCGCACAGATCTTGGCATCTCTGTACTTTCTACCCAAGATGAAGCCATTCCAAGAATCCCTCACGAATTCTCCTCCAGAGCCAATCAATTCACCCCCCATGACCAGAGTCAAACCAAGCCTGTGATTTGTGAATGCCCTCAAGTGGGGGCTTCAGCTGCACTTCCCCCACACGATCGTCTGTCTCACGCCGCCACCATCGAACTATCGACGCCACCATCGAACTATCGACGCCACCATGATCCATTGACAGGTGGGCGTCTGGAACCCAGTCTATCGGTACTGCGTGGTCTTTGAGACTGGTTAGTGGCATTGGTAAGCAGCCTGGTGTAGGACTGGAAAAATCTTAGAGCACCGCATTATCTCTTCCTCCAAGATTCCGAGGCATTGACAGGCGGCCCGAGATCCGATCGGAGCTAGATACCGAAAGGGGGACAGGGTTGAAGCACAACCGAAATTACATGATGCAAGGAGGTTGGCGCTTCCAAGCCCAAGCGAGGTCCAAGAGCAGATCCGCATTGGCTTGCGAATTCAACGCTTGCAAACTCTACAGTTTTCCTCCACGTGTTAATTGACATTTTAAAGTTAATCGTGCCGTAGCTCTAATCTATCGTCTATTAGCCGTCGATCGCCGATAGAGATCTGAGTCGACGGCTGAGGCTCAATGCTTCGAAAACACTGCGTGTTTCGATGCCGTTTGTTCCATTGAAAGAAACAGGGTAGCTGTCAAGTTTCTCCTCCATACCCCTTTACCTTACCGGCATTGCGGGCTAACTCGGAATCGCTTGAACCATGCCAATTGAGATCTCTCCCTTCCCCCGCAACCCCTTGAAGGGGACGACCCTTGCGTCCTCACAGACCCCTGACGCCTCACCTAATGCAAGGTACCAATGTCGGGATGCTTCCCTCTTTTGCGACCTTGGTCAGTCTGCTGCGGCCAAGTCAAGTGCTTATTGATGGACAAGCAGTCGAACGGTGGAACTGGGTGAGAAATGCCCAATGAGCATTTGTAGAAGACGCTTCCAAGTGTTTCATGCCAATGCGACATCTACTGACTCTGGAAAGGACAAATGCGTTCCTCCTATGGCTTCACTCTTGCTCCTTGAAGCTGACAAGGTATACTGCAGACCAGCCACTGAAAGAACCAACCGGATGGTCATCCAGGGTCCCATCACACATCACTAAATACAAGCTTAAACAAAAGAAGTGAACCAAGTTTTTCCATCTCCTAATCCCATTGCAGTTACTGGCTTGGCCGCACGTCAACGGGTCCCGGGCTTGCAAAAGACAAGATGAGATTCGAGCAAAAATCTCTACGATGCCTCCCCCTTTTTGTTTTTCCACCGCCCGTACCTGAAACTCGGCTAGCTTATCCAAACTGGTGGCGGACTCAATCTGCATCTTCATCTTCCAATTGCCGCGCGCTTGGAGTGCGTTGAGGCTTGATACCCCTGCTGTCTTGGCCCGGCGCTGTCGCCTAAAAGAGTCGTCGTCTCCACGGAGATGAGACGAAACGCAGATTCCACCACTCTGAATTTAGTTTCTCCCTGGCAGACGAAACATGTCAATGTTCTCCGTTTTTGCAAGAACATGTTTCCAAATGGTATATAAGGAGGCCGTTATGGCCGTGTTGAGTGTTGTGCTCCTCAGCTCTGTCTTTGCATTCCAAGCCTCATACATTCTTTTTTTTCTTACCATCATTCTTCCATTCGTTTCTTCACTGTGTGAAGCTGGTTTATTCCCTCTCTAACAACAACTTTTTAACAACTACAATCACTTTCTCACTCTTTCCAACCATCACCATGTCTTTCAAGTCCGCTGCTGCTCTTGTTGGCGCTTTCGCCTCCGCCGCTCTCGCCCACGGCACCGTCACCGGTATCAAGGTTGACGGCACCTACCACGGTGGTTACAAGCTTGACTACTACTACGCCAAGCAGAACGGTGGCTCGGTCCCAGAGATCGCTGCCTGGTCTGCTGAGAACCTCGACAACGGCTTCGTTGCCCCTGATGCCTATGCCACCGCCGACATCAACTGCCACAAGAACAGCGCCCCCGGCGCCACCTCCGTCTCCGTCAAGGCCGGCGGAGAAGTTGAATTCGCGTGGTCATCATGGCCTTCGTCTCACGTCGGCCCTGTCTTCACCTACGTCGCCAAGTGCGCCGGTGACTGCTCCTCGGCCGACCCCTCTACCCTGAAGTGGGTTAAGATCGACGAGGGCGGTATCGATATCGCTAGCCAGAAGTGGGCTGCCACTGATCTCATCGAGAACAACAACACCTGGGTCACCACCGTCCCTACCACCCTCGCCTCTGGCAACTACGTCTTCCGCCACGAGATCATTGCCATGCACGGTGCTGGCGAGGCCAACGGCGCCCAGAACTACCCCCAGTGCTTCAACATTGAGATCACTGGCGGCGGCTCTGACAACCCCGCGGGTGTCCTGGGTTCTGAGCTGTACTCTGCCACTGACGCTGGCATCAAGTTCAACCCCTATGGCGAGATCAAGAGCTACGAGATCCCCGGCCCCGCTCTGTACGGTTCCGGCTCTGGTTCCGGCTCTGGATCTGGCTCCGGCTCCGGCAGCCCTACCAGCGCTGCTCCCGCCATCCCTGCCAACACCACCGTCGCCACCCCCGTTGTCCCCGAGCCCACGAGAC